>JANHAO010000529.1:0-40574 GCA_026873985.1 Saraca asoca | reverse complement strand
GGATTAAAGGTTAGTTTAGCTCACTCTTGCTTTTAATTTAATGTATGTGATACATTGGAACCTCAATCCAACGGATCTTGGATGGATTTGTTCGACCATGGTCGTGTTCTCTCCTGAAATTTTTTTGAAATTTCAGCCCTCTTGGAGTAGAACAAACCTAACACTTTATTCATAGGACACAAATGCCCTTTAGCTTTAATCAAAGAATGCTCTTTAATTGCACTTTCAGTGATTCAAAAATGGCTAAATTATCCAATGAATAATTGATTTGAAATCGGAAAAGAAAATGAAAAAGTTAAAAAAAATGTAATTTGTGTTTGCGACTCTTACTGTGACATTAAAGCAACAATGTATGATGATTATGTTGTTTTTGAATGATCAATATATAATATGTTTCATAGATAGGTTGCGTGGAAGCTAGTTGATTCTCTTTTGCAAAAAATTGAAAAGATTTATCTAATTAATCTTTAATCTTAGGCTTTATTATGTAATGAAAATCTTCAAATTGCCTCAGAAATTTATTCTCTTTGTCATGTTAATGAAAAATTAATGTGAATCTTATAAAATTAAGCCTTCTCAATCTGTAACCTCAACTAGGCTCTCTAACATAGGACAAAAAAATGACTCAAACATAACTATATTTGGATTTTCATAATTATTTTGTAATTTTTGTAAGTAATATTTTTAGGAATTTTATTTAGTTATTTAAACTAGTTTTAGAATAAATTAAGGGTGACAATTCATGTTTGTAAGTCAGGTTTGTATCATGTCAAGGTGTGGTTTCAACCCGTAAACAAGTTGACACCACCTGATACACTTATTTAGAGGTTGATTCTTGTTAGGAAATATAGATAGAATATATGATTAATAAATCATTAAATTAGTTAGTGAGACTATAATATTAGAGATAAATCATAAGTTTAAATAAATTTATAAATTATTAAGTTTTATTAGAATTTTATCTCTTATATAAACTCTATATAAATATAGGAGTAAGGTTAAGTTTTTTAATGAATTCAACCATCTTATTTTATTTAATAATAATTTTTCCCTAATTTTTTCCAGCCTCTTTTCCTTTTTCTCAACACAAATCCTAATTATTTTTTCAACATGATATCAAAATGGTATCATCTACCTTGAGACCTGGTGGGTTACCATTCTGGCAACCTAAAAAAAAAAAGGTTGTGTTTTGTTATAAATAATTTTAGGTTTTTTATTTCTATTTTTTGTGTAGCCTAGTATTTGGGTTTTAGTAATTAAAAAAAAAAAGAAACAGCTTGAAGGAGTTAGGGATCATCATCATCATCAATAGAAAAAAAAATGAATAAATGGAGAAGTGGGGATTAGAAGGAAAAAATTAGAATGAGTGGTATGACATGAAGAAGAAGATAAAGGAAAAAAAAAAGAAAAAAAGGAAAATCGGGGAAAATGGCATCTACATCCTCTGTTTTGAAAGCAACCCCGAAAGTGGTTGCTTCTGTTGAAGGCTGTTTTCTATTATTCTAGCAGTGCTAAATTAGTTTCTGGTTTGTTCTTTTTATTAGTTTTTTTTCTCTTCTTTTGTGTGAATTCTTTAGCTAGGTTTTGTAATGTTGGGTGTTGGAAGTTTGGATTTGGTCAGCGTTACTAGTCCTATCTTTTCCAACGAAGTTTGTCAACAATGGTGGGTTTTTTTGGAGAATATAGTAGTTGACAGTGGACTGCAGTGACCAAAGATCCATCAAGGGTCTGAATCAAATTTTGATTGCTATTTTTGGTTTGTCTTTTAGCATCTTTTCTGTGGATTTTGGCTAAATCTTTCTTAAATTGTAATTAAGTGATTTTGGTAGAATTGTTGTCTGATACAATTTAGTGAAGTAGGTAAAATAAGACAGAGACCCAGGGATTTAGTGAAATTCAAGGATAAGGTGAGTTGGTATTTAGTAAATCGAGCCAGTAACGAATTATCAACAAGTTACAACAAGTTAACACTAAGTCATTATTCAATTAAGACAAGTTATGACCAAGTCTAATAAAGTTACTTCCTAGTTAGATGAGTTAATGTTGATTCCAGGTTTGATTAGTTCTTATTTGGCTGTTTGGGTTAATTTGATCTGGTTTAGTGCTTGATTTGACTCGTTTGGTGCTAGATTAATGCTTTTAAGCTTGATTTGAGCCTATTAAGGAACTTCTATTCAGATGCTTGTTGCATTTTAGTTGATTTTATTGATTGTTGGTGATGTTTGGTATATGCGAGAACCTAAACTAAATCAAGGTTGTTGTTCAGGTGGTATGGAAGTAAATTTTGCTCCAATTTTCTTCTTTATGGTTTACTGCATTTATTCTTTGCTTCACTAGCGTTCTGTTTTGGGTTGGTGGAGATGGACTTAGTGAGATGCTACAAGATGTAGCTTTTCTAGCAGCGTTCCATGGTAATGATTTCGGTGTTGGAAAGGCATTGAATGTTGCTCTGGGTCTTGTAACTTTGTTATGGGTGAGTTGTTTTGCTATGTGTTTGGTGAATTTTGGTGTTTCATGTTATTTGGAACACTGTTTGGCTACTTGTCATTTTTTTTGTCTTTATCTGATTTAGAGCATTGTTTAGTGAATTTTTGTTCAAGTAATTTGGAGCACTGTTTAGCATGACTTATGTTTGCACAGAATTAATTTAATTAGGTTATTCCCAATATGAAGTGGTTTGGACCACTAATTTGATTGTGTGACTTGCTTTAATGTCTTGGAATTGGTTTCAATGAATACAACTTGGGAGCAACACGGTTTGTGATAATGTTGGTGGCTTCGGTGTAAATGCAAACATAAGTGTAGGTGTTTTTGGCTAGGAAGTTGAGAAAGCAACTCACGGGAAGTTAATAGAAGATTTCTAGAAGTTGTGTCATTTGTGTCAAAGAAAACAATTGGAAAAAGGTTAAGGGAGCAATTAAGGATAGTTGGCTGAAGACTTCTAGGAGTTGTATCTACCGAGGTTCTGGCATTTGTTTTGGAGTTTGTGAGTGTTTGGTTCAAAAGGAGTTGTCTGCATGTTGTGTTTGTTGTAAGTCGTTGTGCAGTTTGTTAATTTTCTTTATGATTATTTTTTTGGCTAAAGACTTCTAGAAATTGTATCTAGCAAGGTTCTGGTGTTTGTTTTGGAGTTTGTAAGTGTTTGGTTCAAAAGGAGTTGTCTGCATGTTGTATTTATTGTAAGTTGTGCAGTTTGAAGTTTGTTAGTTTTCTTTATAATTATTTTTTATTACATTTTATTTTTTGAAAGTTCAAATTAATGTAACAAGCTTACGACTTTGGAAGCTTCGGCTTTGGAAGCTTTAACTCGAGGGAGAATGTTAGGAAATTGGGATAGAATATGACTAATAAGTCATTAAGTTATTTAGTTAGTCATAAGTATAGATAAGTCTATAAATTATTGAATTTTATTATAACTCTATCACTTGTATAGGCTTTATATAAATAGAGGAGTAGGGTTAAGTCTTTTAATCAATTCAACCATCTTATGTCATTTAATAGTAATTTCTCCTTAACTCTCTCTATTCTTTCTATTTTTTTCCCAACACAAATCTTAAGTATTTTCTCAACAAAATAACCCGTTTAACTTAAGATTTACAAATAGGTTATACAATTTGCAACAACTGGAGCCCATTCATCAACCCATTTATCTATACCTATTTAACAACCCATTTACCTGTATGCCTAAAATATCAACCTCTTCTAAAAGTAAATAAAAATATTAACTGAAAAGACTTTCATTCAATGTTCTAATAGTATAAAATCCATGTCCATTAACCTTTCACATATGTTTTATTCGTTCATGAAACTGGACTTGTAGCAATGTGAGTGACAACGCGATTATCACACCATAACTGCATAGTTTTAGAGGACTTAATCCTAAGTTGACGAAGAAGGTAAAAAATTTATACAAGCTTAGATATAACATGAGTTATGACCTAATATTCAGATTTTGTCTTGACTAAGATATAACAACTTGTTTCTTGCTTTTCTAGAATACAAGATTTTCACCAAGAAATACATAATACCTTGAAGTAGGTCTTTGATATATAGGACATCCTTTCCAATCTACATCAGAAAAGCCTTCTACTTTACACTGGCTATAATTTTTGTACAAGATTATAAGCCTAGATGCTTTATTAAGATATTTTAGGATGTGTAAAATCGCATTCCAATAAGAGATTTTTGGATAATTCATGAACTGATTTACTACACTTATTGGAGAAGCAATGTTAGGCATGGTAATAGTAAGATATTTCAAGTTCCCCAGTAACTGTCTGTATCATTTTGGGTCTTCTAGTAATTCTTTGTCTTCCAATCCAAGCTAAACATTTGGAATTATATGGGTAATACATGGTTTAGTTCCAAGCAAACTTGTTTCATTCAAAAGGTTAGGCACATATTTTCTCTATGGAAAGAAAATTCCTTGCTTATTTCAAGTAATTTCAATGCCTAAAAAATATCAAAGTGCTTTTAGATCTTTAGTTTGAAATTTGATTTGAAGAAAAATCTTCAATTTTGAAATGACTAAGTTATCACTACCAATAATCACAATATCATCCACATAGATAGCCAGAAGTACAACCTGAATCTAATTATGTATAGAAGACAGAATGATCATGATCACTTTTCTGCATCTCAAATTTCATTACCATATCATTAAAGTTTTTGAACTAGGCTTAACGAAATTGTTTCAATCCATACATAAACTTTTTTGACTAGCACACTTTTCCTTTTTCATACTCCCTCTGAGGAACCAAACCAAATGGTTGCTCTAGATACACTTCCTTAAGTAGATAACCATGTACAAAAGCATTTTTAAAATCAAGTTAATGAAGAGCCTAGTTTTGAGATGCAACAAGAGAGATAAATAAATAAATAAATAGAAGTAATTTCAGTCACAGGAGAAAAAGTTTCGAAATAATCTTTATCATAAGTCTGAGCATACCATTTTGCCATTAAGTGAGCTTTCAATCCAGTAATAGAACCATCCAAATTAGTTTTCACAATAAACCATATGGTAAAAGCATAACATCCTATGTCTAGTTTGCCTTAGGAGCCATAATTTCTTCCTCTATAGCACTAAGCCACCCATTATAAGAAAGTGTCTCTGAAACAAACTTAGGTACAATAATAGAATCCAACGAGGCAATAAAAGATCATGAAGAGACAGGTAAAGATGAGACACAAAGGTAGAAATTGGATAAGGGCGATTATGAGTACCTTTCTGAGTGTAACTACGAATACTTTTTCGTTGAGTAATAAATAAATCAGAGGGCATAGGAAGCAAATCTTGTGAGGAAGAAGCCGGTTAGGAGACGAAGCTGATGGGATGTCTATAACAAGTGTTACACTTGATGTATCAGTAATGTTAGCAAGATGAGTTGAATCTAGTGCCTGCATTATACAAGGATAAACATACTTAATAGGAGAAAGAATCCAAGTTTTAATGGAAGAGACAGGAGGATCCTGAAGAGTGGAATATACAAGAATACATTTATCAACAAATTCAATGTCTGGCATCGAGCAAAAAGACTTAGAAGATCCAAAAAATGAGTGAATTTAAAGAAATTAACATCAGAAGATACAAAACAGTGATCCAATTTAGAGGAATAATATCCATACCCTTTTTGAGTTCGAGAATATTGAAGAAAGATACATTTCAAAGACTAGGGATCTAACTTAGAAATTTGATGATGAAAATCCTAAACAAAACATGTACAACCAAAAATACGTGGAGTGAAAAAGCAAAGAAAGTTTGAAAAGGAAAACACTTGAAATTAGAGATTTTATGAATGATTTGGGAAAAACAGCCAAAAAACTTATTTATACTAAAAGATATAATTAACACGTAAAACTCCAATATCTAGTCTAATAAGGAATAGACATAAATGATAGCTAAATAATCTAAAATAGATAATTACTTATTTTATTTGCATAATTCTACACTCCCCCTTAAGTTAGAGCATTTATGTCATATGCGCCAAGTTTGTTATAAATATAATCAACTTTTGGATCTCAGAGAGATTTGGTAAAGATGTCTGTCGGTTTAGAATTGGTAAAGGAAGTCACAATGTCTCCTAACAGAACTTTTTCTCAAACAAAATTGTTAGATTATGTAAATATATATGGTATTATACCTAGTATTTCTTATGTTTCTAGAATAATCTAAAGTAGTCAAAGTCTAGTTAGCTCAAGGCATAGTCAAGAGCTAGTCAACATAACCTATCTAGTATATACACATGTACTTCTATTTAGAATAATATAACCAATATTTTTCATATATTCCCTTAATCTCTTTATATGGTATCAAGAATTGGTTAAATCTTACAAATTTCAAAACTCAAAAAACCAGAATATCTTCTCTCTATTGGCACTAATTTTTCCACTTTGTAGTGTTTGATCAAAAATCTGATCGGACCACTATAATTGGCCTCTCTTTGCCGGCCTACCACCGAAATGCTGTTGCCAGACAATTAGCCATGCGCTCTCACATGCCTCCTATTTATAGTAGATCTACATTATATGTTTGACCTTCTCTGGCTTGTGTTTGTCCTCACTGTTGTCGTCATTAAACCCAAACCTTGGCGATAACTCTAGCTCAGTGATCTACCATCATCATTATCGCGATGCATCAGAGAAGACAATCGCCATCTGGTGAACCCACTTTAGTTTGACACTTTAGTTCTATTTCCACCCTCTATTTGATCTCTTTCATATCCTTTTTGTGCATATATGTGATCTTGTAGGGCTTCCTTTAATCCAATTGTGGTAGGTGAGACCTCTCCTGGAAAATCTGGTATTTTCTCTGGAAATTTTACCATTTCTCCAACCATTACTATAGAAAAATAGTTGGGTTCGTCTAATTATGTTTCTTGGTCAAAAGCTATTGAAAAATGGTGCCTGGGTCAATGCTTGAAAGATCATATGTTCACTAAATTTGAGGATGTAAAAACTGATAAAGATGCCTAGGAAAAGGTCGATGCTTTTTTGTGCACCCTTTTGTGGTAGCCCATAGATCCTTCTCTTCATAATATTTATATTAATTTTGAAACTTGTTATGATTTGTCAACATAAATCGAGAATCTCTACACTAATGATATTCAGCGTATGTATTTTGTAGTCGTCAAACTGATTGATTTATGATAATAAGGTATGTTAGTCACAGATTTTGTTGGTTAGATGTCATGTATTAAGGTTGAATGTAATGCTTTGTTACCTATTGGTAAAATTGATGTTGAGGATCTAGCATAACTAGATAAATTTTTTGTAGTATGTACTGTTTGTTGTTATAGGTATTGACTTTGCTCCTATTCGAGATCAAATTCTTGCTAGTTAACTGTTCTTACATTGCAAGAACTCTTTTCTTATCTTCTTGGGGTTATTTCTATTTCTACATTGTCCAGGTCATCTAATGTTAACAATTTTGTATTGTTTCCCAAGCTCAGTGGAGCCTTCAAGAGGAACAGGGATATGGTCGTGGAGGAAATCGAGAACTCGTCCTAAAAGTACCTATTGTCACAAGTGGGGCCATACCAAAGAAAACTGTTATAAGCTGCATGATTGCCCTCCTTATGCTAATGTTGCCAAATTGATTATATTCATTCTGAGCAGCCTATTGGACACTCACAAAATTTTGTTCTTTTTACTAGAATTGATTATGATGATTATTTCTGATATCAAGTATCACAACAATCATCTTCATCAGTTGCATCTATAGTCCACTCTGGTAATCACACTGCTTGTCTTTCTCAGTCTTTTTCTCTTAGACCTTGGGTCCTTGATTCTAGTGCCTCTGATCATATCTATGGTAACTCTCTTTTTGTTTTCTCAAATTTACTTGGTCAATATCTTTACCCTTTGTCACTTTGGCTAATGGCTCTAACACGTTGATACAACAGTAGGTAGTGCAATACCACTACCCTCCACACTTTTGGACTTTGTTTTGTATATTCCTAAGTGTCCTTTTAATCTCGTTTATGTTAGTAAACTTACTCATATTTTGAATTGTTCTATCACTTTTGACTATAACTCTGTTCTTATCCAAGACTGCAGTTAGAACAGGTGATTGGCATAGGATGTTCTTATCCAAGACTGCAGTTAGAACAGGTGATTGGCATAGGACATAAGTTATAGGGACTTTACCATCTTTCCTCTCCATGTGTAGCCTGCACTGCTATTGAATCTCCAGCTCTTCTTCACAACCGTTTGGGCCATCCTAGTTTATCCAAGTTTCAGAAGATGGTTATAGGTATTTCCAATTTGCCAAGTTTCAATTATGAGTGGTGTCAACTAGGTAAAGAGTCTAGAACTTTGTTTCCTAAGCATATTAATAATCACTGCATCTCTGTTTATTCATTCTGATGTTTGGGGTCCTAATCAAGTCATGTCAGTTTTTGGTTTTCAATATTTTGTAACTTTCATTGATGATCATTCACGTTGCATTTGGTTATATTTAGTGAAAAGTCATTTAGAATTGTTTTTCATTTTTGAATCTTTTTGCGTTGAAGTTAAAATATAATTCAATACCACTGTTCAAATCCTTTGAATTGACAATACTCCCAAGTATTTTTCCACAACATTTAATCAATTTATGCCTTCTAATGGAGTTTTACATCAATCATCTTGTGCATATACACCTTAATAAAATGGAGTTGTTAAACGTAAAAATAGACATTTAATTGAAACTGCTATAAGTCTTTTGTTGCATTATAATGTTCCTTTTCATTTTTGGAATGATGCTGTAATTACTGCATGTTATCTCATCAATAAAATGTTCTCTTCTATTCTTTAGCATAAAATTCCTTATTCCATATTATTTCCTAATCATTCATTGTATGACCTTCCTCTTCGTATTTTTGGTTGTGTTTGCTTTGTTCATATCATGAATCCTAGATAGGATAAAATATCAACTAAGTCTATCAAATGCATTTTTGTTGGCTATTCTCGCATTTAAAAAGGTTACAAATTTTACTCCTTAGACATTAAACGACACTATATGTCACCTGATATCACCTTTTTTAAGTCATCTCCATTTTATTCTTCATCTGCCTTTACACAACATCACTCGATGAAAAAATCTCCTGATTCCTTATATTCCCCATCCTCTTCATCCTGATCTTGTTGTTGTTGAGTATATTTCATCTTCTATGCCATTATAGGTATATCATCAGCAATCTCTTACCCAAATTGATACAAACGTTGCTCCAGTCTCTTTTGATTCTCCAAAGGTGCTAGCTGACTCATTTCCTACTCCAGCATCTCCACCTACTATGGACTTACCTCATGAACACCAATTTCCCATTACCATTAGAAAACGTACTCATTCTACTTATAATCCTTATTTTATTTATAATTTTCTCACTTATCATCGTTTGTCTTCACTTTATTATGCTTTTATCTCTTCTTTGTCTATTGGTTCTATTCCTAAAACTATTATAAAGGCACTTTTGGATCTAGGGTGGCGTCAGGCTATGGTAGATGAAATGATTACTTTACATGCTAATTATATTTGGGGTTTGGTTCCTCTCTCTATGGTTTAAAATAGTCCTATCATGCTTGGTTTGGGCATTTTAGTGCTGTTATTCAAAAATTTGGCATAGTTAGATATAAACCTAATCACACTATTTTCTACAGGCATAGTTCACATGCACCACTAAAAATATGCAAAGATTAATGAAGAGTATTGATAAAATACCAACTGGTCAACTTTGCTCTAAATCATTCCAAATACTTGAACAACTTGACTAAATTTTCCAAACCAAACTCAAAGTGATTGTTTCAATCAATATAAGTACTTGTATAGGCAATAAATTAGTTTGGACTCCCCCTAAGCAACAATCCTAGAAGGTTGCTCCATATACAATTTTTGTAAATTACCATGAAGAAAGGCATTTTTAATATCTAATTGATGAAAGGACCAAGTTCGAATGGCAGCCATGAAGATAAGTAGGCATATAGAGGTAATCTCAGCCACAAGAAAAAAAGTATCAGCATAGTCAACTCCAAAAGTTTGGGTGTAACCTTTAATTACAAGACGAGCCTTCAAATGATCAACTTCGCCATTGGGGCCAACTTGTAATGTGTAAACCTATCGAGATCCTACAAGTGTTTTACCAGGAGGTAAAAGATAAGGTCCCATGTTACATTGGAGTCTAAAGTAATCATTTTATTAGTCATAACCTAATGCCAACCCAAATGAGAGAGAGCCTCCTCAACTGTTTTAGGTATCAAAACAAAAGACAAGGTAGATACAAAACTATAGTGGGTTAGTAATAAGTGATGATAACTTAAGAAATTGTAAATGGGGTGAGAGTTATGAGTGGAACAATTACCTTTACAGAGAGTAATGGGAATGCTATCAGGAGGATCTAGGGTTGATGCAACCATTTAGACAGAAGGTGAGTCACCTAGTATTTCAATAGTAGTTTCTTCAATGTCTACCATGGAAGGACATCGATGATAAATGAGAAGTAAAGGTTATTGATCTTGGAGTTGAGAAATTGGTGACTCTAAAGAGATAAATTGAAGGATGGGTAAAACTTCGAAGATTATGGATGACTTAATGGATGTGGTGAAATATGGAGATGTTTCAAATAAGGTAACATCTGATATATAGTAACAATTCCATGTTGGAGAGTAGCATTTGTATCCCTTTTTAGGATGAGAATACCCTAATAAGACATATTTGATAGCATTAGCAGATGTTTTGTTAAGACCTGAAGAAAGATTATGAACAAAATAAATAGAACCGAAGACACGAAGGGAAATAGGATAAAAGGTTTCATTAAGGTACAAGACATCGTGAGGCACTTGATCATTTAAAACAAAAGATGGCATGCGATTAATGAAATAACAAATGGTGAGAATGACATCACCCACAATCGAATATGGAAAACACAATAGCCAGAAAAAAAAAAAGAAAACACTGCAATAATAGATATGTGTTAATTGACTGATAGAAAGTAAATTAAATGAGAACTTGGAAAGACATAAAACATTGGGTAAAGAAATATTATATGCAACACTAACTGTACCATTTCCAACAAAAGAAGCAATAGATCCATTAGCTAAAGTAATATGAGAGGTAGAGGAGTTGTGAAAAGAAGACAAAATACTTGTATTACTCATTATATGACTAGTAGCACCTGAATTAGTGATTCATCTACTATTGGAACTGGAAAACACGCAATAGGATTACCTATTTGAACCATAGTGACAGTGGATTGGATGGGTGACGACTGCTGAGAGGCCTAGAATTGAAGATACCGAGCATACTCTTCTTCAGATATGGTTATTCCACAAGTAAGCTCAAACTCTTGTGCAAGAGTACTAATTGTAGTATATGCAAACCACAACCCTCTCTAATACCAAATCCAATCAAATTAAATGACTCATTAGGAGTTATAGATTGAGAAAACACATCTCTAACATTTTGAAGAATACGATAGAAAGCATTTATGCGTGTGAGTGGTTTAAAACTGGTTAAAATTTGTTAACGGGCAGTGATAAGGGTAGAACCACTAGAAAACACAAAGCTTCCAATTGTTTTCATTAAGTACGCATCACTTTAGTGTTTATAGTGATAAAAATAAGAGCATTCCACTGTTTAAAGAAACAATTAACATCATAATAAATTTGTGAAATATTTTTTATCTTTTTCATCAAACTAAAACAAGGATACGTATAAATTGTATATTTGATGCCAATTATCTTTTCTTAAGTAAAGCCTCTCAAGGAAAAATCCACAAGTTTTTGATTGTTTTGGAATAAACAGTATTATCCTTGACGTCACTTGCCAAAGTATTACAATAGAGGCTAAACAAACATTGGTCTTCCACCATACATTTAACTGGTCTTCCACCATACATTTAACTTTTGTGCCATTTGTAGGATACGAAGTAAGGTGATGTGCTCCTTCAATATCCTCAAATAAATATTCAACAGTTGTCTGTTAAGCAGGATACTATCTACCTTTTGCATCCAACTTCCAGTCAGTAATTCTACTAAATGTTAGGATTAGATCTGAAAAGAGGATTTTGCATTCTAATTTTCCTTCATCTCTAAGGTTGGATTTTTGTTTTAGATACTTTGATCAAAAATGGTTAGCCATCATAAATTTTTCAATCAAAATTATGAAAAAAAAAATATATCATAATTGCCAAAAAAAAAATAGAAAAACCACAGTAGCAATTTACAAAACAAAAATTCGACTACACAAGAAGGTGCGGTAATTGCCGAGAAGCTATTAGAGGAAGCGTGTCGTCAGAGTGCGCCTCACATGTTGCCACACACCATTGAAATCCTTTGTGTGTGGTATTCACATACCACCCAAAACAAAGCATGTGTGCTGCATGCATCGTCTAGGAAAAATCATCATCTGCTAGTCTACTAGCTCATTAACCCAATTTTTATTATATTCTACCTTATGCACTATGAATCTCTTTGAACATATCTATATTCCTTTGCATGTGCTTTTAGATAGATCCGATTTTTGCCAAAATTGACAACTACCAGCCGCCACAAACATAGTATGTAGACATTAGATACTTTTCACCAAACATGCAATTCGAAAGCTACCACCAAATAAAAACCTCTGTGACTCATGACATTTAAGAAAACAAAGAAGAAAAAGAAAAATAAGGAAGAGAAAGAATAGGTTTTGTTTGATTAGGTTGAAAAAAGAGAAGATATCTGGGGTTTAAAAGACTCTAAATACCATGTTAAAAGAGAAGTTGTGATGTCATTGTCAACATTGAAACATGCTTGTGTATTTATAATGAAATATGTTCATGAAGTAAAATTACAATAGAGTTCTAATAGGCACATAACTCATTGATCCGTTTCTGTTTATTACTTAACTAATCTATTTACTAACAAGTATCAACTAATAAACTAAATTACAAATCATTATAATCATTCATTATGCATGTATGATGTTGCATTTTAGAATTCTTGAATAATTTTTGGTGCAAGGTGATTCTTTTCTTATTTTCTATGAGCAATCTCTTCACCTACAAAAGAAATATTTATACAATCATTTTGAACTTGCAAATTATAAGGAAAGCATTATACTTAGGTTACAACTTTGAGGATCAACAAAAACATGATTCAATTTTTAAAAAAATATACAAAGAAATAAATGATTGAACCACTACTAATATAAGTAAGATGAATAATCTCAATTAGAAGTTAGAGATGAATCTTAAATCTATAATATAAAAGTTTGCTAGTAGAAGGAACAAATATTGAATAAATAAATTAAACAAAAGAAAAAAATATTATAACCTTACTTTAAGGATCAACAAAAAACTGTCAAATCATTGTCTTGAACCATGTTCTTTTTTTATTGAGTTCCAAATTCATTATGTCTTCAATGAGCTCCTCCAAATTTGGTTATGAGGATTCAACAACTTCATAATCAATTAAAGATTATTTAACAAACATAAATTAATGCAAGCTAATGTAAACTAATCTTTTTAAGTATACTTGTTGCATATCCATAAAGTCAATGACTAGTACAAACTAATGCTTTAGCACATTCAGCTTTAAAGGCACTTCAAAATTGATCAAGAACACATCCTCCAACACTATAAGCTGATTCTGAGGTAGTTATTGAAATAGGAATGCTCAACACATCACAAGCCATAAAAGCAAGTTGAGTGTATTGAAATTGATTTGCTTTCCACTAAGAAAGGATATCAATTTTGGCTTTTCTATCAATTCTTTGTTCATCCAAATAAAGTTTTGGCATGGCATATGCCATTTACACCTTGGCACAAGGTGTATAGCCCACATCAATTGCCCCTGAAGATTTTTTCTTTTTGTTTTAAAAAAAAAACTATTTTTATGAGCTAATCTGGAAAGTCCAATCCAAAAATACCTAAAACCTAGCCCATTTATTGTTTGTTGCTTACCCTAAAATATAGTAGGCTTTCTTTTAACGTAAAGTAATACACAAGCATTACACAGAAGCTATTATCGACAAACAAAAGATAGAAGTACAAAACACAGTGGACAGCTCAACTAAACAACAAGACAACAAAGCAAAGGTCAACTTTTTTTACTGTTTATTGCGTAAAGCTTCCATATGTGATAAGCTATCAAGCTGTCCTCAAAAGAAGTCATCTATTCAAGTTTCAAGCTCAAGACCTAGAATGACAAAGAAAAAGCAACTATCATTTGTTACTGAAGTGAATGAATGGGATGAAGAGGAAGTTTGTTCTGATGAAATTGAAAAGGAAGAGGACATTAAAGGATTGCAAAGTGATGATAATGTTGATGCTGAGATCACCTTTGGTGAAAAGGAAAATGAGGAGGGGATGACCTTTAGATGTTTCTAGGTTTATTTGATGTTGTCTTTTTATCATTTAGGATTTTGATGTTATATTTTATACTTGACATGTGTGGATTTGAATGATTCTCATGTTGCATAATATTAAGTTTTATGTTGTATTTTTTTCACATATATTTGTTCTTTCATGTTTCTTGTTGTCAATGAATATATTATAAAATTTAAAAAAAAACTTGCATTTTGCGTTATGGCTCCAAAAGCCCTTATCCCCATTGTGTGCCATGTGTCGTGAATAACTATGTTTTTTGAGTATTTCCACAAAATTCCTCACTTTCAATGACTCAAATTCATATATTTAAATAGTATAATGTATTAAGACAACAATAAAAATGAATTTGTAACAATGAAAATCAACTATAAATAAATAGGGAATAGTGACTTGCATTCATTACATCTCTTTTTTCCATGCTGAAAGACTCTTATCCACTTAAGGCGTCAATACCTTCGTCAAAAGATGAAGAACTTGTTCTTGTGGTTGAATTTTGCACATATTCATTGAAAAGGGAAAAAAGCTGCCTAGAAACTTATTGATCTTTTCTACTTTATCTCATTTACATCTAGATGGACAACAAGTGTAATTAGAATCCCTTAATTCCAAATGTTGGAAAGCATGCTTGTAAAATAGAGCACTCTTAATCGTACATTTCATATTTTAATGATATTCAATGAGTTTTCCTCTTTTTTGGTGGATTCCAAAGTTATTTTTCTAGTGGATTTTAGGCTGTCAACTAGAACATTATCTAGTACTTATATTCATACTTTCTCTGGGGTCACATTAAGTAATACTATGATCAAAGTTGAAAGAAAGGAGAGAAAATGTTTGCACATACACAACTAGATGTCAAGTTCTTTCCACCAAGCAGCATATACGAATTAGAAATGATATTGATATTATGAATATGTTTATTATGTATGGTGGGCTTAATTATATTTATTTAAACATTTATCATGTCAAAATTGCGGTAACACTTTCACAAATTGCATAAATCATTAGGCCACAAGTAGTTAGCCAAACTGAACAGTCCCAGCCATTGTCTAATCTAACGGAAACCTAATCGGAAGCTGAGACACAAACAAATTAGAATAAAACCCAAAATGGCCATGCACCTAAAGTCCAAACACAGAGATCAACCTAGCCTAATACCCCTACCCCACATCCTGAGCCTCAGTCCCATTTCCATGAACCTAATCCTTAACCCTATTTCCAACCTGGCCTAGTATCCCTTGCTCCACATCCTAATTATTGTAAAGGCCCTTAGATACAACTAGTTATTAGTCCTACGATGATGATTCTGAAAATGGAAATTGTAGAAAAGCATAAGGTAGGCCTTTTTCACTAACTCAGGTGAAAATGAGGTGGACTACAATGAGATTCAGGATAGGGAAGACAATGGAGATAATGATGAAAGTGATGCTAGTGATGATAGTGGGGCTAGTAGAGTTAGAGGTGATAATGTGATAAACCAGAAATTATCTGGGATAGTGATTTCAGTGCTACAAGTGACAATGACAATTATAGTGATAAAGAGTTGGTTGGACATATGGACATTAAAAAAATCCATCAAAGGGAAAATGTTTAAGTACCAAGAGAATGGTAGGGTGCATATTGAAGAAAGACTCATGCTTGTGGATGTGAATCAATTTAAGAAAGTTCTCCAAGACTTCATCATACAATAGAACTTTGATGTGATTAGAAAGAAGAACAAAAAGACAAAGGTCAAATTATATGTGCTGCAGAAGAAGTTCATGGAGGATCCATACCTCTTTATTGCCAAATGAGATAACATTCATGGTCAAGACCTACAATGATAATCATAATTACATTAAAGATTCTAAAAAAGCCAATGCTACATCCACTTGGATGGCAGAAAAACTTAAGAGTTCTTTAAAGGCTAATCCACACATAAGCTACAAGCTAATGTACAATGAGCTGATAAAAAAATATAGTATCCAACCACACCCAATGCAGCTACTGTATAGAGCTTGGAGAAGGGCTATTAAAGAAATGGAGGGCAAATATGCTAAGAGCTACAAAATGATTCCAAACTATGCTAGGATGTTATATGATGGAAATCCTAGGAGTGTTGTGAAAATTAATTATCAACCTAAGACAGATACAAATGTTCCTGCAGCTTTTAAGAGATTTTTTATATGTTTACATGCACGCAAGTAAGGCTTCTTAGAAGGGTCCAAACTCTTCATTGGACTAGATGGACGCCATTTGAAGGGCCCTTTTGCAGGGTCATACTTGCTGTTGTGTCATTGGATGCAAATAATGGTTATTCCCCATAGCCTTTGTGGTTACTGAAAAAGATACAAAAGACTCTTGGATGCACTTTGTGGACTATTTGTTTCAAGCCATAGTAACTAGAAAAGAAGACAAGCCACTCACATTTATGAGTGACAGATAGAAGGTAATAAATTTTTATAATTATGGTTTCATATTTAAATTCACACAATGAAACATACACTAATATATATTTTTTTTTGTTGTTTTCAGAGGTTGTCTGATGTTATAAGAAGGTTTTTTTTCCAATTGCATGGCATAGGCATTGTTTAGTACATTTATTGTTATTGCAAGGCATTTATAGCTAGTTTACACAATTTGTGGTCAATTTGGAAGAAAAAACATGTTATTGCAATGGTTAGACCATTAATGGTTTGCCTTGCAAGCATGATGCTGCTTGTATTATGCATATTCATGGAAATATAAAGGATTACTATGGTCAATTTTATGGCGCACCCATTTACCAGAAATCATACTCATACATAGTAACTCCATTACTTGATTTAAACACAGTGGAAAAGGTTAAAACCTTGCCACCAACACTAACTAGACTTCTTGGAAGACAAAGAAAAGTAACCAAAAAAAAAAAAAACCAAGGTAGCAAGGTAAGGCACCAACATCAACCAAGGCAAGAAGATTTTCGAATATTAAATGCAATAACTATAAACAACTGGGCCATAACTCAAGAAGACGTCAACGAGCACTTGTGCAGTCAAGAAAAGCAAAAATTAATAAAGTAACTTAGTGTCTTAGCACTATTATTTTCATACTTTGTTACTGATGTTTTTTTTTACAATAGAACTATTATTTGTATGTTTTATAAGAGCTTTTTTTGTTGCATTATTATTGCTATTTTTCTCATTTACTATGGTTGGTTTTATACTATTTTTGTGGCATTACTATTGCTATTTTTTTTTGGTTCACTATTGTAGGTTTTTGCTTCTTTTTTTTGGCATTATTACTGCTATTTTTTCTAGTTCATTGTTGCTTACCATTAGAGCATCCGTTGGCAAGGGGAAACTTCAACCTTATCCTTGCAACCAATGCCTTCAATACCTGTAATTAGGCCCCAAGCCTCCAAAAGGAAACCAACTGTTGGAGTTGAAATCACACAATCAAAGGCTAGGAAGCAATACTTAGCAAAAAAAGGCAAAATAGACTATATGATCTTCATTGTCTACTTCTATTTATTTCTAGTAGAGTAAGCACCTGATTTTATTCAATTTTGTAGGGTGCCAAAGAAGAAGTAGCAAGACATGAGGTGGATGCTAAAGCTCCCACACAGCCATATAGGAAGTAGCCACAATTTAAACCTATAGGGACTGAAGAGTCTAGTGTTTCGGCTTATAATATATCAAGATTTGCCTTTACAAGTGCATTTGGTGAAAGGGCATCCAAGGGAGGTGTTACCAAGAGAAGTGGTACCTTAAAAAACCAAATATTTGAAGAGAAAACAAAAACATGTGGATTTTTTGCTATTAGGGAATCTTTTGAACATGGTGTCATTGTGCTCTGTTAGGCCACAAACAATATGTTATTTTGATCTTATTTGTTCTTTTTAGACACACTAATGTAATGTATAACGTTTGTATTTTGTAAACAACATCCAATTTTATTAATATTATGTGGACTCTTTTACATGCATGTTAGTTGTCTATTTATTATTATTTGATTTGGTGATTGTGTTGCATTAATCATGAAATGGCAATGTATAATGGGGATGTTGAGTCCTAATTGAACAAGAAATAATAGGGAAGATATTTATTTGCCTATGAATAACATATTTTTTCTCTTATTAGGGAAATTTTTATCTGTGAAGGAATTATTATCTACAAGGGAAATAATAATATAAAGTAATAATAAGTTTTCTTCTCTTTTTTCAAAAATTTATTTTCAAAATGAAGCAAATTACAAGTTTTAATCATGTAAAATATTTAACATTTTCACATTGTTATTAATAAATATCATAGTCTCACATTATATTGCAAAATAAGAATTACAAACCCTTTTCCCACCAATCACAACCTCAACAACACAATCACTACTAAAACAATCAATTCAAGGCTTAGGCACCCCACTAACAATGGAGTTAAATGTGACAATAGTTGCATTCAACACATCAAATTACAAGAAAGTCTAGTAAGCTTATGTTTCAATTGCATTAGTTCATCCACTTTAGAAGAAAGTCCAATTCAATCATCTTTTAGTTGCATACATTTAGTAGAGTGAAACACTTGTTAGTCTTTTCTATAAAATTGTGAATATTCCTCTGTTGTGTATCCTTTGGCATCATTAAATGGAACATACCAAGAATTGAATCCAAAACCAAAATCACACTCATAATATAGTCAATTTTTACTTTTTTCATATCTAGAAATTTTTATAGAATACATCTGTCAGCATTTACACCTTTTCTTTAAAAGTTACAACTCATATTTGTTAACACTGCTTAAAGATATTATTGTAAAGAAAAAAATATAACACTTCAAAGAAGATAAAATAGATGAAGAAAAATGAAGTTATAAAAGGGAAATGGTGGCTTGCTCATTTGTTTGCGGGCAATGACTTGATGATTGAAGTTCTAATGAGAAAGAGATGAAGTGAGCTAGGTAGGAAGGCCTTCCAAAATAAAATTAGGGGTGGTTTTGGTATATTGTGGTCAACCTATTCCTAAACAACCCTCTAATCAGAAACACTAATAGAACCATAGATTGAATTGATATGTAGCTTTTTTTTTTTTTTTTTTTATTTAGGAGAAAACTTTAAGGAAGATCAAAGTAATTTATTTTTACAATATATTATACTTCATAAAATTTTTTAAAAAGTAATTGAAATTTGAAACAATGATAAATAAGTCCGCGGGATCGATCTAGAATGCTAGACCTATGTTTTATCCCTCTATATTGGAACAAGTCTGGCTTAAATCTGATAGTTTACTAATCTAAGCATATTTCCTGAAGGTTTGAAGAACTTAATAATTATATGTGATCTTACAGATCACTGGACACGAAATGCTCATGGTACCACACAAGCTTCAATATAGGAACTACTTATTAGCAAACAATTAGGAGTATCATTTTATGTATTTTTTACGTATGTTTTAAACTTTGTTAAGTAACACAGTTATAAAAAAAACACAAAATTTTCTATTTAGATTAAAATTCATTTTATAACAATTAGGAGTATCAATTAATATTTAATCTTTCAAGAATCATATGTCACTCAGTTATTGGATCAATTAGTAAAACAATCATGAAATAAAATAATACTCAATTAATCTGCCCTTTTTTTCTTTGTAGGATAGACAATAACTGGAGTGATAAAAAAAATTATAACTGAATAATACATTCTCTATGAGACTCAAAAATATTGATGAAATATATATAAGAATATGTGTTTGTGTGTGTGTGTGTATATATATATATATATATATTATCTTTTCTTAACAGTAGTACTTTATAGATGACTACTTTAGAGAATATATTAAATCTAATCTAATATAAATTTCTAATTATTAATAAAAAGTTATTTATGAAAATTCTAAACAATTTATAATAACGTATTACTAAAAGGTACATTTTTGTACACCTCTAATTCTCTCTACAAAAATTATATTACATATACTTATTAGATCAATAAGTAAAAGGACTATCCAATAGAATGAATACAAAATTAATCTGTGTTCTTCCTTTTCTTTACAAGTTAGAGATGCAATTGAATCACGTAAAAATCTTAATTTTAATTGTATAATTCTATAGGAGTGAAAATAATATTCTCTGCCTCAATGCCAAGTATTAATAGAAAGAAATATTCTTTATAATATAGAGAATATGGCATTTCTTAAACAATACTTATCCCATAGATTACTAAAGAAAATAATAAATTAAATGTGATCTAAATTAACAAAAAGACAACTAGTTCTAGAAAATTTGAAGTTCTAATGGTTACTGAGGGTGCTGGCTCCATGTAAATTTTGATACAACTAAAACATGAAAAAATAATTCTAATAGACTCTCAAGAATTTAATAAAACATGTGAAAGACGAATAATTAATTATGAAAAATAAAATTAACTGTGGATCACCCCACCCCCATACCAAATAACCATGGAGAGCAGGGAAACAGTAATAAACTGCTTTTGTTTCCCTGCGGCCTGCTGTGGTTTTGAGCAAATTATCATTTGCGGTCGTCTTCTCCCTGCACCATACTTCTGATTGTGACATTATCTGACTTTCTACCAATCTCTGTAGGCCGGCAAGTTGACGATCAGCTATTTCAAATTTGCATATAAATAATTTAAAAAATAGAAAATGGTTTCAATTTCTTCAAATTGTTTTATGCCATTGTCAATAATCTACAAGCTCGAAACATAAGCACAAGCTAAGCCTATTCATAAATCAGGCATGATGTAATCTCACCTCATATTTAGCTATTAAGAAATCAAACAATTTTTTTTATCAAATCTTTCAACATAATTAGGCTTCTGACCAAACTCATTGGTATGTACTATGTGTGATAAACAATTTTTTTTTTTTTTATCAAATCTAAAATAGACAGAGATTTTGGATTTAGTATTTTGATTTACCCATGCCTAATGGTAATTAAAAATCATGCTTATTAGCTTGGATGTTACAGTCACTTGTTCTTTGTTGCAGGGATCGAAACAGAGCACGGCTAGCAAACAAACCAACCAAAAAAGAGAAAAAAAGGAACAGTAAATCTTTGCGACAAAAGAAGAAACTGTCAATTGGTGTTTACACTTCAATGCCATTTGATAGCTACATTTAGAATTTTAAGCTCCAAAGAGAGAACAAAGGTGCATGAAACATCGGTGCGAACCTTTTTCCTTTTCTCACTTGGAACCCGACCAGATTTTTACGTTGATCACGACCTCATAGTAAAGTGATTCCCCTTTTCGACACTGATATTCCTTCAAATTAAGAAACGGTAAATTACAATTACGCGGCATCACAGTTCATCCACAATTATGATTATTCGCACCCATGGCATACAATAAAAACAGCTTGACATGATATGCCAAGGCGCCGCCGGCCGGTTTCTTAAATTGGGAGAATTTAATGAATCTACTCTTTTTTCCTGTGACAACACCTCAAATGCTTGGTCACGTCCTATAATGAAAGAAAATTATACCGGGATTTTTTTTTTTCTTGTTAATCTAATTCTGAGTTTGACCCAGAATTTTCCAACTTTGTACTAAACCATCTTCAGTGTCAATGATTTGTGGGACATTCCTTCAATTCAAATTTTGTATATCATTTTGCCACGCTTAAGTGTCATTTAGCAAAAACTCTAAGAGTACGTAAAAGCCGGTCTAATAAATTTAAATTTTTAATGTGCGTGGTAGTAGTATCTTGATATGGTTCCACGTGTCAAAGGCCTATTTGATTGCTTCCGCCAGGTTCTGATATTTTTGTTCTCTATAGAATCCTGGTAGTGAGGCTTTACAGGTTGAAACTGATGAAGGAACCAAGACAATTTGAGACATATTCGATAAAAGACAATGCAAAAAAGAAACTATCCTGTTTTAGTATATTTCTTTCTGGATTCCCTTAACCTGATTTAGCTGAACACTAGTCTCTAGCAGCAATGATCAAAGAAGCAGTCATATTGAAAAGCAATAAACTGAAGGTTAATTTAATTCAAATATGTAATTTGCATAATTGTAAGAGGAATTAGAAATGAATTAAAGTGTTCGCAATATAGGTTGTCATGAAAGAATCGGATACAAACAAAGTAACAATAAAGTAGTGCAAAGTGAAAGCATATATGCTAGTGCTTACTCTTTTGCCTCCTCTTTGAGGCCGTACAAATATCCCATTTGCATTGGTACGAATAATTCACATTATAGGCCCTATGGTGAAGAAACCAAACTCGTGAAAAAGCCAACCTCACTAAGCAAAAGTGACTTGTCTTCTAGCATACCATTTTAGCTTGTAAATCTAACGAATGACTGGTTTCATTTTTCACATATAGTTTTGAATCCACCTGGAAAGCATTTCTCTCCCTTTCTTTAGTCAGTAAAGATGCTCCCAGAACGCTTGCACTAAATTACCACTTAGTTTTGAGATCTTTAAAAAAAGACTTAAATGTATTTTTTAGTTTTGAGATCTTTAAAAAAAGACTTAAATGTATTTTTTAATCTCCTTTAACTTAAAATTAGAGGAGACTAAAAGAAAGAAAAAAAGAACATAGTTCAACTCACCATCATGAATAAGTTACAATTAAACTTTAAACTTCTTTTGTTACTTTTGACCTCAATACTAAATTAACTATATTGATATCTTATACGAATAATATGTGATCACACGATTTTAGTGTCATTTTTATTTGACAACCATTATAATATTTATTTATTTAGTTCTTTTAAATTGTCATTTTTTATATATGTGAAAAATTTTAATTTTAATTCTTCTCACTTATTTACTAGTTTTATATTTTTAGAATACCAAATTTTTTTATCAATTACATGCATGAGTAAATTTAAACACACAAAAAATGCGTCTATAATTTTCTTCTTTGATTGCATTGCCGCCGATGACCCTTTCTAGTTGTTCAATTGTTTAATATAGCTACTGGCCTATCACTAATGTAGTGGCTTGATATAAGAAGTGCATGAACTAATAGTCGTGAAAGTGTAATCTGCCTTAATTTTGCACTTTGTTCATGGTCATCTTAGAAAATTAGAAATTCCACCAGAATGAGATCGACACCATGATTTTTATTCTTTTTTTTTATTTAGTTTATTTGTTTAAAGACATGATGATTCCAATAAAGACCATCCTTTTGAGAGATCACCCTCATCACCATTTGCTTTCTTCCATTTTCCTTACCAGTATCGAACCGACTTTGCTTGCACTTTTCCATTATACATCTTCCGAAGTTTTCTTAGCTTATTTAAAACCAGACACACTCCATCATCACTGTGCTTCTACCCATAAACACTGAGTAGAAAAAACAAGTGAAACTTCTCTCTCTCTTCAGTTCCTCTCTTTTCAACATGACAGGGAAGAGAAACCAAACTAGTCCTGTCGGAAGCCCAACATCAGGGAACATCTCCGACAGCAATTCAAAGTTAGAACAAGACAGGTTTCTTCCCATAGCCAACGTGAGCAGAATCATGAAAAGGGCACTTCCGGCAAACGCCAAAATATCCAAAGAAGCAAAAGAAACTGTCCAAGAATGCGTTTCTGAGTTCATAAGCTTCATTACTGGTGAAGCATCGGACAAGTGTCAGAGAGAGAAAAGGAAGACAATTAACGGCGACGATCTCCTTTGGGCTATGACAACGTTGGGATTTGAGAATTATGTTGGGCCCTTGAAGGTTTACCTTAACAACTACAGAGAAACAGAGGGAGAGAAGAGTTCTATGGTGGCTACCAGACAAGAAGATCCTTCTCAAATAGAAGCCAATGATGGATTTGCTGAAATCAACAAAATGACTAATTCTATGGCAGCCAAGGCAGATTTTATTCCCAGTTTCAATGGTGGTTTCTATCCTGTTGGATCTCAGGTGAATCCAAAGAGCTTTACTGACATAGGAGGACTTACTGGTTACATGGAGAATTCCATGAACGATGCAGATGTCAATGGTAACAGGATGATGCCAACAAACCTGCGTTATAGGGTTGAATCGTAGAGGTTATAATAAGTTGTTGTCTTTAATTATATGTTTTGCTATGTTATTATATCTTATAATATCTATTTCTGATTATTGAGTTTCATTGAAGGTAAGCTTAGTTTAATTACCTAATCATGTTGAAATAATGGAAGGGGCTGTGTAACTATTTAATATTGCGACAGATTTCCTATGCGAGCCAGAGCTTCTCCAAAATATCTTAACCCGTCTACCACAATTTGCGATTACGAAACGAAATTAGGAAGAAGAAGAATTGACTCCTATTATTTTTTTTGTTTATTAATTTATAGTTCTTCTTGGGACACAGATCAGAGTGTACAGATTCGCTTTTGTATCAGCAACGCTGAAGCAGCATATCCTGGCTCGTGCCCAAGGAATCAATCAACTCCCTTGGTTCGATGGTTCCCCCGTTATCACAACACATTCTATATTACTTCTTGAGTGAAAAAACTTTTTACGAAGAGAAAAAAAGGTAGATCCAAGAATGCATGAAATTCCATATTTATAGGATTTATATGTTTATTATCTTTAAATTCGTATATATCTTTTTCCTTCAGAAATAGGAAAAAAATTTTACTTCAAAAATAAATTAAAATTTCTCCTCTGTCACTGTTTTATATGATGTATGTATTGTCATTCTCTTTTTTCAAAAGGCCCAAAGAGGTTGCAAATATTATATCAATACATTCCTGTTATATATCAATTATATTTTATACATACACATGTAAATCAAATGGTACAATAGCTTTTATATCGATGGAATGTGTTTAATTTTTAGATTGTATGAATATAAAGATAATATATACAAATAATAATATTTTATAAAATGATATTAATTATTTCAATCAAGCAGTGATACTTTTTACATCCCAACACTCACAACCTTATTTATATTTCATCAAGTTGCAATAGGATCATTGTTCATTTCCTGGAGAATTTGTTTTATTTTTATTTTCATTATCAATGATCAATTTTATCATCACTTTGAGTAGTTTGTTTTAGTTTACTCTCATTATCTCTCTTGGACTGATCAATGATTTATTAAAAAATTGAATTAAAAATTAATAAGAGGGTATTAAATTTATAGAAGTTGGTCTAAATGATGATATCATCACTATTTTTATGTGAAGAAACTTCAGAGCATGATCTAATATTTACATAGAGAAAATTTAACCGATAGAGATACGAACTTTGAGGGATTTATACTTTATATCCACCAAAGGCTATAGCAAATTAGCAATAACCACATTAATTTATAAATTTCTTTAGAAAATACAAAACCTGGCTGCTTAAGCGGCACCTAAAATCATTTAAAAAAAAAAAAACCGTTTTAACTTATGGAAAAACTACTTGAGGAAAGTGCAAAAAGCAAAGAAACCCGAAAGGTAGCGTCCAACGAAGGCGAACGACGAACTGATCTAATTAGGATTTTTAAGTCGTAGGAACGAAGAATATGCATGGCAACTGTTCTCTCTCTGTCTCCCTCTCCCTTCCATTAACGTTGAAACATGAACGTTTGAAAACTGGAACCTCCACTGGACTCCGTTTCATGGATGCCCCAGCGACTCTGCAACCCCTTCACAGCAACGATTGCCTTCCGAGAATTGAAACCGATAACAGAGACGACAAGGGTACCGACGTCATTTTCTTTGATTCGAAGAACATTTACTTGGATACGTAAGTTGAGAATCAACCCCAAAGACTGACAGATAGTGATGTAACACCCCTCAAAAAATGCTTGGAGAAAACGAAACTGAAGAAGAGAATAGCCTCAGCTATGTTCGAATTGCCATCGACGTCGTCGTCTCCTTCTTCGTCTTCTATGGGTTCATCACACAAGGGGTCGGGGGTCGCGTGCAAACGTCGGAACCCTAAATTGCAGATTCGCCGCAGTGGGGGTGCTATAGCTGCAATTGGGCTTCCCCTGGGAATGTCAGTTGCCGCTGTTATAGCTCAGGTGCGATTTTTTATATTATTATTGGCGTTTCCCTAACTTATATTGTATTATAGTTCATGATGGTAGTTTTGTTCATTTAGATGTGTTTTGTCGATAAAGTTGTGATCTTTAGGTTGCAGACTTTCAAAAAATATTCACTTTTGGTGGTTGGATTTTGTCTAATATGGCCATACTTTCCTAAAGCTGATTTTTTGTTGTCTCTCCTGTTTCCATTTGAGGGTTTATAAGAGCTTGTAATTTTAGTTCCTTATCATCTAACAAAGGTGTGTACTTGTTTCTGCTCTTAAACAGTAACCCGACGGTTATATTTAGCCTTTTCTCCTTGGTAATGCAGGGTAACTTTCATTTACTCACCTAGACAGCAATTGAAGGACATAAAAGCGGATAGAAACTTACTTTAGATATAGTAGAAGATTGGGGTGTCATGTCTTTATAGTTTATACATTTCCAATTCCTGAATTTTTGATGTGTCAAAACCGTCAGCTGTAGAGTTTATTAACCTTGCAATTCCTATTTACTTCGCCACAGATTTGTTTCTGAATAATTTTACTTTATGAGTAGTAATACCTCTTTATTGACGTGTCTTTTGAATCTTCACTGAGTCGTTTTATATCTGACAAAGGTTTCGGTAGCTACTTGGGACACTTAAGATTTCCAAGTCATCCCACTGCCTCTAGGAACTGCACTACTTCAACAAAAACTTGTCTTTATCCATTCAAAAGTAAATAAACCCCTATTATATATATCAAAAAAAGAATAAATAAACTCAATTTCAGGCTTTGCCAGGGCTGTAAAGATTTAACACATGGAAGTTGTTGAGATACCTGAAGATCAAGTAAATACTTGAGATGTAGAACCAGTATGTTAGTAGGCTCACTACCATTAACTGTATCAACGTCACAGGAAAAAAAAAGAAAATGGCAAAGTATAGATCATCCCAGTGGAAGAGTGTTTGGTTGGTAATTTGTTCTTTGGAGGTGGATTTTATCTTTGTTAGAGCCTCATTCTTTGTTGCATGAAGATCTGCTCTCACATAGTTCTGAAGCTTGCTTTGGGCAAAGCTCCAATCGGTTCTTATCTAATGTATCTACAATTATTGATTGATATTGTGCATGGTTCTTTTATGTTTTAGGTGTTGTATAAAAGAAATGTGGCAGCTGAAAGGATTTCTTCAGATCATCTTTCATCGGTACTTTTCTTGTCTCCATTTATTAGACTAACTTGAAATATAATGTGTGACTTAGTTCTTTGTGGCCTATACACTCATTGACCATGTTATGTCCATTTAAAGAGTATTTCCTCAGATGTCTGAATGTGTTAATTTTTGACATGGTGATTTTTAGGAAAATATAGTACTATAATTGAAATAACCTAGTTAACATATGGGAATTGCCAAATATTGTATGGATGGATAATTATTAGCATATTGGAACTTGGAAGGTGAACCTCAAATATTTATGTCTCCTCGACACTTGTTGGTTATTTTATTAGATTTTGATCCCGGTCCTAACCATTATTTTTCCTACCTTAACAGATGTGCATGATGGCTGTAAGAGAGTCTCTAGCCAATGTAAGTTATCGTTTCTGTCATCTTATATATCCATTGCCTTTGGTTTTAAAGTAGTTAAGCCTGTTCTTCCGACTTTCTATTTGGCCACAGGTTTTTGGAGATAGGCTACAAGGTCTGACAAGGAATTTCAAACAATCATTTGATAGCACTTTGAATACTCTCAGATTAATTTATGAATCATCCACAAGCAACAAACAAAAATCATTTAGTGAAACGAAGATAAAACTTCCAACATCTGAATTGAATCTTGATAGATGACACTACACGGGATGCCGCTGTACAAGATGGTCATTCAACAGCAGAATTGTATACTGGAATCTATGATCAACCAAATAGGAATGAAGGAGTCAAGGAGAGCATCCCAATGGATTCATTTGGGAGTGATCTTCCTGTGCGAAAGTCAAACCAGATAACTTGTCTGTCGTCAATCTCTTCTACATCTGTAAGTAATAATTCCATGATAAGTGCCTTTGAGAAATCAGTCAGAGAGCAAAGTCGTTCTAATGACCTCAAGGCATTGGAGCTTGGCCTTATGATGAAAAGATTGAAGTTGAAGGAGACACAATTGGCACTCAACTACAATTTGAATCATCTGGAGAGATCAAAATTGGTGATGGGAATATCAAAGGCATCTTTTAAAGCTGAGAAATTTAAGACTCAGTTAGAAGATCTGAGACTTGCTGAGCTAATTAAAAAGTGCATAGACTGTCTTATTGCCGGTCTCTTTGTTATGTCCATCTCACTTTGCTATGGTGTTTATGTTTATTCCTACGAACGGATTGCTGAAGCTACTACATCCTGTGAAACTTCATCCAAGGCAAGTAATTATCCCTTTTCGGGCACCAATTGGTCCAATGCATATCCCTGTTATATTTAATTTTGGATATTTGTAGTTCTTGTCTATTGTAATTATGTAATGATGGTAGATTTATTTTATCATCTTTGCTTATTTCTATTATCCTAGATGTTAGGGATTAATGTTAATTGTCATATAAGATATAAGTTGGAGAGAATGTCAATGATGTCAGTTGCAGGTATTATTCCAGTTATCCAGTATTGTCAATGATGTCAGTTGCTAATATTATTCCAGTATTGTCTTTGCTTAATTGGAAATACTAATGTTGCTTCTTTTTTTTCTGCCTCAGGAATATAATTCCTGGTGGACTCCCAAATCAGTGGCCTCTCTCAATTCAAGGTTCAATTTCCTATGGTGTCATGTTCAAGTTATGAGCCAGATGGCATTTGGGGTCTTAGTGATTTTTGCAGTGGCATATTTGTTCTTCCAACATTCAACAACTTCACCACAAACAATGCCAATAACTTTCCTGCTTTTGCTATTAGGATTTGCGTGTGGTTATTGTGGCAAGATTTGTGTAGATACACTGGGGGGAAGTGGGTACCTGTGGCTTTTATACTGGGAGATTCTATGCTTGCTGCTTTTCCTATCGATTGTCTGCTCATCAATACTTTTTCCAATTCTCTATAGACCAGTCAATGCACCACAAGCAAGCAGAGGGAATATGATTGTTTCGTATTGGATCCGCAGACTTTTGTTTTATGCTACCCTACTTGTGTTTCTACCGATATCTTGTGGTCTTATGCCTTTTGCCAGCATTGGTCAGTGGAAAGATCATTTTGTGGTCAAGTTGACAGAGTACTGATAAATTTAAGCGAGAAACGCACAATTTCAGCCCTTGGAAGATCTTCTATACATTTTGCCTGATCATAAGCATATTAACTTGTACAGCAAGTAGGCATGTTGTACATGCCCACAACCGGGTTTATGTAGTACATTAATGCTAATTATTTTCTAAAGATAGGAGTGGGAAAACCCAGCTTCCTTGTCTTTGTTTATAGAACCTTGGTGAGAATCTAGGCTATGAAGGTGTCACTTGTATTTATATGACCTATCTATCAGATCTTCTTGTATTCTATTTAGTTTGAACTCATCTTTGTATTGTGAGGAATACATCTTTTATAATTTGACATGTTATATGATATTAGCCCGTTTGTCGTTAGAATCCGTGACATTTTATAATTGATTGTAGATTTAGACTCTATTGATGGACAGTATTTTTCATAAAAAAATTTTATTTGTTTATATTAAGATTGATTTTTTTTTACACTTATATATCTTATAATTAAAATAGTACGTGATACTTTGATTTTAAAAGATAACTTTCTCCTAAAAAAAAAAAAAAAAGTTATTTTTAAGTTTTTTGTTACTGTACTCTTCATATTCAATATTGAACAAATAAAATATTTTTTTTATTATTTTAAAATTTTATACTATAAATACAAATAAAAAGATATTCTGTTAAAACAAACAAAACTTCATTTTAATTTGTTATCTTCTTATCCTCTATACAAAGACACCGAAAATTTATTTCTCCCACCAGCTGCCCCAGACTGATATTTAAACCTCAGTGAAATTGCTACTAATTTATAAGTTCCTTGGGACTGCTAAGCTAATTCCAAGTGCCTGACAAATTGTCTTTCTATTAGCAGATGCAGAAAATGTCTTCTATGGCATCAGAACCAACAGCATATTTAGATAATGAATTTATTTCTTCATTTAGCTCCTAAGCGAACATTGTCATACAAAGCTAATTTTCAAAGGTAAAAAAATAATAATAAAAAATAATGTTAGAACAAGAACCAAATACAAGTAGAGCCACACAAATTGCAGCTCAAAGCTCAAAGGAACTTCCTACAGACACAGATCAGTCTTAACAGATTCCTCCTATTGTAAAACCTAGTTTGCTTCTCTCCGATTTCTGAGCTACCATTATATATTGTATGTTTCTTGGAACATCTAAATTGGCAAAGAAAAATTGAGGCACTAAGGGGTTGCCTCCTCAGCTTCATAAAGAACAAAGTCCCGGTTTTGATAGGCATATGATGCCAGCTAAGTTTTGAGCCATGATCGTCTTGGTGCAAATTACAGAACTTCGTGAGCCTTTCCGTAATACCTGTTTATAAATGGGGACTGCAAGACAAAGTTGTTACTCAAACTATACATTATATGAGTAAGGGAATGCATTCTGAACAAGATATATAATTACTAGACAAAACCATTTCAACACTTGTTAATCTTATTTCAAAAATGATAAACTGATGGATATATCCATCTACAGGTGCATGTTTCATTCATAAAAATTCACTTGAAGAAACAGACTGATCTGATAGTAAAGTAAGGCAGCCCCGAAGCTGAGACCTTAGAGTTGAATTAGGATGGCTACTGAATTTTAAACGTTGAAGAGCTGCATGTGCAAATGCCCAAACACATACCTTAACCTTTGATACATCAGGTGTGTCTGGGGTTGGCACAGGGTAGAACTTGTAAAATCGCATATGCTCAAATGCCGCTTTGGTGTCCTCACTCATTTCTTCAATGGCCTTTCTTCGAGCTTCTCTTGCCTGAAGGATAATAAATAATTAAAATTACAGAAAACAACACATGATCAACAAAACCCGTCACACCAAGTACCTCTCTATTAGCTTTCTTTGCTTCTCGAACTTTTTCTTTGACAAATTCCTAAAACAAGATTAGGAGAACTTAATTCTTGAAAGATAATAAAAGCACAAATGAACTACATATTTTCATCATTTGTTACCTTAAATGCATCCTTTTGATCTTCAGATAACTCCTCCCCCTCTATGAGCTTATCAGTGAACTCCTGCAAAATATAGAACAATTTAATCCAAAAGGCCTTATCTGTTGTTATATCATACAGATTTTCTTTTACTTTTTTGTCCACCCTTTTAAAATAAAGGGCAACAAGGTAGATGAACACAGAAAGAACAATGACATATAAAAGATCTCTCCTGATATCTTAAAGAAGAAATTTTAAAACGTTTCAGCACTCAATAACAAAGGTATAGGCTTCCAATTGTTGAAGGCAATGGCTATTGCGATGAACAAGCAAAAGAAGCAATAAAATCCATGCAGAATAGTGCAAGTACACTGAAATTGGCTATATCGTTGTCTTAAAAAGCAAAGAGAAATAAAGGCAACCACAATGCACAAGCAAGTAGCAAGTATTATTTCAACTTCACAGGTGGCTCAATCTGACATCCTCCAAACAACAGAAATCAAAGTAAACTCACTACCTCAAGTTCATCCAACTCCCAATCAAACTCGCAGAAAATCTGCATTAAACAAAAGATGAGTCATTTATAAGACCTCAGTTTGCAAAAAGCTTCCAAATCTAATCGTTTTAATATATAAGCAAACTGTAAGAAAATTAGGACTCAGATAATCCAAAGATTTTCAATTCACTTCACAATGGTTTTCAGTATTATGATTACCGGTTTTGGCTCTGCCGGAAAAATTATTTGAACCTCAGTACTCTGCTCAAGTTCATCTTCCTTGAAAGGCTGGTAGAAATCTGTGAATACATAGAAACAGTGACAAGTATCTTAGAACATGTGCAGTAGTGCTAATTGTTGATCGACAGATATGTCTCTACAACAAACTTAATTGCTAACAATGAACAACCAAATAATACTACTAACAACCATATATCATAATATTGGTTAAAAGAGGAAAGTAATTTTCTTACAATCAGAGGCAACTATAAACATATTTTTATGGACAACTATAACAATTTAAAGCCAGAAAACTCACAAGGCAAGCAGTACTCGAATTTCTTTACACGATCCAACTTCAAATGTTTTAAAGCAGCCCTGTACGACATAAATTCATGTCATGGGTTATGACATTATGTACAAGTTGAAATGTTGTATCATAAAAAGTTCCACAACAAGACTCAATATAAAACAACAGCCAACTCTCCATATTGTACAGATATAAAGTCTTAGCATAGAAATGCCAACAATTAATATTGTAATAAGGTTAACTCATCAACTTATAAGAAGTTGCCAGCCAAACACATTCTAAGATGGCACAAAATATGTATACTTTACTCTTTCTTATAAGGTCTAGACAATTGATCACAAGAGATAAAGGCAGTTATTTAACATCATCATACAAGACAAGGGAAGATGGAGGCAAAAAGAGAGAGCAATACCTTCTTTGAGTGCAACTCAAGATAAATATTTGGGACTTTAGTCTATCAACTTGGCTCTCTCTGTTGAAGGAAAGAAAATCATAAAAAGAACTTTAGAGATGAATATAGAGTAATGTTTTATATAATGATTTTGTTGAAAAAAAAAATAGAACCAACAGACTGAATAAATACCTGTTCTCCAAGGGAATATATGGAACCCAGTCCATTTTCATTTGTTTCATGGGAATTATTTCTTCAGTCTCTCTCTGAACTGAGTTGATCCCAATTTTATCAGATGGGGGGAAAGGTGATACAACCTGTCCATAAAGAAAATGTAATATTAATTCCAACATTTAATGAATATTAGAGCATGTCAAATGAAATGGTATTTTCTAATAACCCCTTAACACCAAGAAAAAACAGGCAAATTAAATGATACAATTTTATGTATTTTCCCAGGAGTTGGAGCCCAATGAGACAAATCATAGCAAAAGGCACATGTATTTGCATGTTAAACAACCATATTTCCACATTTAAGCTCATAAATAATTGAATTAACCAACATGTTTTCTTCATTAACATGGAGAAAGAACATAGTTTGACAACTTACAGCTACCACAACAGGTATACAGACAATTTTATTTTCGTCCTTAAATGGGACCAGTTGAGCTGCAAATGTCAAAATAAATAAGATGTAAGATCAAGACCAGGAAATGTCAAGGTAGCAAACTCAAGTTGCTTCCTAGCAAGATGACGAAAATTAGAAGTTTGCTAGCTACTTACGCTCAGTGCAACCAAAGAGGTAAACCTTTTTCCCATGCAGAACTCCCTCCTCCTCAAATGCATTCTGAACACAATATATTACATTACAAGCAACTAATCAAGTTTCATACTAAACTTTATTAAACCATTTAAGACAAAAGCCTAAACTTTGATCATATATCATCAACAATAATCAAATAGGAAAAGATAATCCTGATACTCACTTCTAGGTTAGAAAAATTCCACTTAAATTGATAGACTGAATCCAATTGATCCCACTGGCATCATGATATATGAGGCAGTTAGAATAATAAGGGACAATCGTCATTGAGTGATAGAAGAAAAGGATGAAGAAAAACTATGAGTTCACAAACCTCTGTTCCAACAGGGAATGTTTCCATCCATAAGTCTTCCTACATAATGAAAATTGACAAATATTATCAGTAAAACCGTAAAAGCAACAATGAGTCAAAGTGAAATGCCAGCACAGCTATTTTGCATATATATATGCCATGACACCTTATATATAGTCCCCAACGGATCAAATACATATCTCATTATCTACCTCAATACATAAAGTTCTGACAAGCAGAAAAAAAAAAAAAAGCAGTGGGTGGAAATTGTGAGCGTGTGTGAAAAGACACTACTCACTTCATAAGGTGCACATTGAATGTACCTTTTTTGACATCTTTAATGAATAATGAACGTTACTATTTGCACACTATAAGAACAGATTTGTATTCTATTAATTATAAAGTCTACACTTTTATAGACAATGCTTAATTCTCAGCCAAATTAAAGTTGCAATCGTTTACCAGGCAAAGCAAAGCTCAGACAGCTTTAGTAGACAAATTAATGCCAAGCTATGATGGGAATTTCTTCCGGGTATGTCCCACAGTTGAATACAAAGGCATAAACATTCGTATACCATAAGTCATTGGATACAAATGTATTAACAAGAGCTTCTTTTTTTTTTTTTGATAAAAGTTCTTATTGTTTTTCTGAGCTTTATATCTAATTTCAACATAGATTTCCAGTATCACGGTTAAAGGTTACACTTCCGACGCCAATGCAGATAACAAGCTGAAAGAAACTGCAATGTGCATAGTGCATCACCTAATGAATAGCTCATTCACAGAATACAGAACCAATTCAAAACACAATACATATTCGATAGAAATTCGAAAGCTACATAATCAGCTGGTATAAGAAGATATATACCAAGTTACGCTTCTCCTCAAAGTATTCGGGTTCAGCTTGTGGCTTGGAGGTCTTAGCTCGCGAAGTTGCTTTGGTCGATTGCTTATTGTTTTCTTCAGCTGGCTTTGCTTCTTCGTTTTGCTTCATCTTTCTCTTAGTCCCTCTTCCCATCGTATGCAGAGTTTGAATTGAAGGACAGAAAAATCTAGATATAGAAATAGGGTTTGGAGGGTGAATTGATGGCGCTGGATCCGGATTCAAAAATAGAGAGAGAAAGACGGATGGAGAGATTTTATATGAGGGTTTTAGGCGTGGGATCAACGCGAATGGTCCAAATATTAAAGAGAGAGAGAAAGACAAAATTCTAGAGGCGGGGATGGTTTTAGAGGGTTAAAATTGAGATTGAAAATATTTCAAATTTTATGCCACTCGTAGAAACATCTATTGAGACAACCAGCGTAAGGACAGCTTTGCGTAGGTGAAACGTTTTGTTGGGCAATGCTCTTCTGTGAGGTATCAAAACTATTTTATCCAATGAGAATGTGCCACTTCATGGTTAGCAGTGTGTTTGGCGGTAGACGTTTTTGAATCAGGTTATGGAGACCACTTTAGGAAACTTGAGAATTTCTAATAAGAGTTGATTACTAATTTTTTTTATTTGTTCCATTGATATCACGTGCTCATATTATTTCTCATCTCACTGTTATAATAACGAGGTTAACAAAATAAATAATTTAGATATTATATTATTAATTAATAGTATAATTATTTTTGTTGGGAGTGAAAATTTTCTTTTTCTAATATTCTTATCTAACAAGTTTTTTTTTTAATCATACTCATCTGCTAGGTTTGACCCGTTTTTACATCTCTATTTTAATATTTTTTTTCTCATGTTAAGTCTGCTACCCATTTTTACATCTCTATTTTCATACCTTCTCTCCTCTCTCTCCTTACTTTTAAGTTTGAATTAGAATTTGTCCTTACTGGATTAAACTGGAATTTCCCAAAACACCTCTCTGTTTTATGTCCAGGCCATGATCCACCCTTCTGGTGGTTGCACTTGTTAAAATCCTATTAAACAAAAATAGTATGATACACATTATTAGAGTTACACATCAAGTGGTGCAGTGCCTAACAAAAATAAGAGTATCATGCTGCTCTGTTGATTGTTATCCATGAAAATATTTTTAGTTACATCAGAAGGCTTAAATTTTAAATACTATTTTTTATTATTTTTATCAAATAAAACATTATTTTCCTAATTTTAAAATTCACTTAATTTTGACATTAGAATAGTTAATTTATCATAATATAATAAATAACAATATTAAAATTTTAATATTATTGTAGAAATGAAAATATTTATGTCATAAAGATAGACAACCAAATTGAATTTTACTTTTATAACTTTTGTATTGTGTGAACTTTGGTTATTAATATTTGTTATAATTTGGAGAAAATAATACCTAATAATCAAATCCATACATCTTATAAAGTATCATATTTGTATAGATAAATTAATTAGAATAATGATAATTATACTTGGCACAAATTCAGAATTCATTATAAAAAAAAATCCTTAAGTAGATTCACTTAATTTTGATATTAGAATAATTAATTTATCAAAATATAATAAATAATGATATTAAAATTTTAATATTATTATAGAATTAAAAATATTTGTCATAGACAACGAAATTAAATTTTACTTTTACAACTTTTGTATTATATGCACTTTGGTTATTAATATTTGTTATAATTAGGAGAAATTAATAGTTATTAATTAGGTCCATACATCGTGTTACAAAGTATTATATCTATACAAATAAAATAATAATAATAATAATAAATGTATTTGATAAAAATTAAGAATCCATTATGGTAAAAACTTTTTAGGTTCACTCCTTATAAACTTTATCGGAGAAAAAAAAAAAGAAAAACTAAACTGAAGTCTCATTAAGACAATTGTAACTCTTTCTAGGATGTCAGAGACATGCTTTGTTATAACTTTACTAAACTTATTAACCCATTGTTATGAGCATTTTCTGGAAGTATATTTTGGGCCGGTCAAGGTCCAATAGGAGACACAGCTAGTTCAGATAGAGGCCCAAATCAGAGCTTGAGGTCGCTGAGCAAGGACCCCGGATTGTCGGATGTGAGCCGAAGATATCTCGCAATATAGCAAGTGGAGAGTGTGACTCATTGAGAAGGCTTTCAATCCCTCAGCAAGAAGCCTGCTACCCTCGAAGAGAACGACCAGACAAGGATGGTGAGGTCGGCCAAAACCACCAGCTCGCTCAACCTCCAACTCGCCCATCAGAAACGGATACATGTACAGAACCTAATCAGCAATCCAAGGCACATATCTCCAACTAACAGCTCAGCCTCCAAACCTACACATCAGCCCCCGGAAGTCTGACAATGATTTGCTCAACATTAATTACCCGACGCCAAGCATTAAATGCCCGAAGTGACGGAGATAATCATTTTGTTGTTCATAAAATTACACTTGTAACCCTCTCCCTTTCTATAAATAGGAAGGAGAGATCACCGTAAAGTAGCAGGAAGTTGATACATGCAAAAATTCTGCTAGCACTGAGACAGAACTCTGTTCACTGTGAGAAAACTCTGTTGTTGTATTCATGCTCTGTAAAAAATGATCCCTTTAGTGGATAATCAAAGAACAACGTGGACGTAGGGGCCAACTTGGCTTTAGCCGAGCCACGATAAACTCCTGGTGTGGTTATTCCTTCTTCTCTTCTATCATCTTCTTTCTCTATTTACTGTCATACTCTTGCTTGCAGTTAGGGGTAACATTGAACTCAAACTGGTTGACTGAATTTTGGTGTCAACATTTTGGTTCTAGAAGGAGGGCCTCTACTATGTTTTTTTCATTTTTAGTCTCTGGCAAGCTATTTCAAGTGCAGTGGCAAGAGAAAAGGCTAATAGGAGTGCAAGAGTTCCTACTGGCCAACCTGAAGGTCAAACATAATAGCGGAACACAACTACCCCCATAGTAGGTGCTAATACCGGTACAGTCTCCTTTGTTCCACACTAACCCATTACCTGCAAAACTGATGAGGTTCAAGCTTGGCAACAGCACTAAGAGGCACTCGACCGATGCCAAGAAGCATTGGAGAATATTGTAAAAGAACTGGCTAATATGATTCGAGTGTTGGCTCAAGCGCGTGCTCAAGGTACACCAAGACAGGGAGAAGTGGTTGCACCTGAGAGTAGACATCATCAACCAGGGCCTCAGCATGAAGAGTAAGCCAGGGCTGAGCGTCATCGAACTGGCTCACTCTGTTCATCCAGTTCATGGCTAAGGTTCAAAGTCCACCGAGTTCGGGAGGACAAGGAAGATAATCAACAAAGCAAAAGCTCGCACAAGACCAACAGTGAGAACGAAATGGACCATGACTCGTCCGACCACTAGCACAACAAGAAGCATAAAACTTCTGACCAACATTCTGGTAGTAAGCAAGAAGAGAGGAGTCGAAAGACCTCCAGTCATCGATCTAAGTCTCGAGACCCGATGGTCAAAGAATTGCTCTAGAGGATGGAACAATTGGAGAAGAACTTTGCATCTCAGGGGAATTGAGAGTCCCACGAGGAGAGAACTCCTCTGTCTTGCTAGATTAAGACGGAGCCCCTTCCCTGCAGATTCAAGATTCCAAACATCCCCTTCTACAATGGAAATAGTGATCCTTACAACCATTTGGATGCTTTTAACATCCAAATGGACCTACAAACCTCCAATTCACTAATGAAGTGCCGAGTTTTCCCAGCCACACTCGGGGAAGTGCCACGAACATGGTTCCGAAGTCTCCCAACTCGTAGTATAAGGAGTTAGGAAGAATGTTAGACTAAGTTCCTTAACCAGTATAGGGCATTGAAGAAGCAGCTCACCCCTTCCTGCCACTTGGCCACAGTCTTCCAATGGAAAGATGAGTCGCTCAAGGACTACATTGCCAGGTTTTGACAGGAAGTCAGCAACATGGACAACCCATCAGACCAAAGTATCCTCACGACAATTTCAGCTGGACTCCAAAAAGATAGAAAGTTGTATGAGGACATATATAAGTCCCTTGTCAAGAGCCTGGGCGAGTTTTACGAGCGAGCCACAAAGGAGATCCAGTGGGAAGAAACCTTTGGCCAAAAGAAGCCAAATAAGAAGAAGGAAGCAAGTATCTCCAGCAGAGGTAAGAAAAGAAGTGGGAGCGAGAGCAATAAAGAAGGCTAGAAAGGGGGTTCCAGAGGCTAGATGGCAAAGAAGGCCTGAAACGAACAGTTTCAACCTTACGCAGTGCTTGGGTGAGCGGAAGTGGAGGGGAAAGGAAAGGAAATTTTTGTTACACATGAATTTCGAGGTAATTTTCACTGCTTGGCTGAGAAGGAAGTCAGGAGGAGAAGGAAAGTTGAGTGGAAAAAAATAGTGGGCCCCACGGATAAAATTTCTACCCAAAAACAAGGGGAAGTGGGCAAAAGTTGCACAGTCCATATTGTTCCCTCTTTCTTCAACCCTAAGCTCCTTCTTCACTCTGCAGAGAAAGCACCGACCTTCTTCTTCACTCTGCACGTCCGGCTTCCTCTCATCTCCGGCATTTCACGTCGTCGGTGAGCCAGTAACACTCTGCCGTCCATGAAGTTGAGATCTTCCCCCTTTCTCTCAGCTCCGATCTCAAGTCGTTGAGAAGACAGCACCACTCCGCCGTCTGCCTCCGCTGTCTGCGACGTCTTGTCTTCCCCTTTTCTCTCAGCTTGGATCTTAAGCCGTCGAGAAGCCAGCGCCACTTCGCCGTCCGTGAAGCCATTTGCCTCTACCGTTCGCGAAGCTGAGATCTTCCCCCTTTCTCTTAGCTTTGAGCTCAAGCCGTCAAGAAGCTAGCACAAGTCTGTCGTCTGCCTTCGCCGTCCGCTTCTGCCGTCTCAGCTCAGATCCCCAGGTAAGCATCTCGTCTTCCTCTTTTCTTTGTATATCTGCACTTCCTCTTCTGGACGGCCATCGGTGATGCATGTTGAGGGAGGCGTTTTGGTGTGTTGATGCCGACGGCAAGTGCAGAAGCTTGAAAAAAAATGGCTACTATTGAATGTAAAAAAAAAAATTGGCTGAAAAAAAATGTCTGAAAAAAAATGTCCGAAAAAAAATTGTCAAAAAAAAAAATTGTCCATGTTGTTGTTGTGACCAATTTTGTAGATGTTGTCTGCTTTGTGTGTACAGTGTAATCAGGTTATAATGAGATGCTGTTCAATTTCTTACCTCTGTTTATGTTATTATGTCCATTCTGCAACTCATTCTGCGTACTTTGTAAAGAAAAAATTGTTGCTGTATTGTCTAAAAAAAAACAAAATTGTCCAAAAGCTATAATTGTCCATGTTGTTGCTGTGACCATATTTGTAGATGCTATCTGCTTTGTATGTATAGTGTAATCAGGTTATGATGAGATGCTATTTAATTTCTTGCCCCTGTTCAATTTTGCAAACTGTTTACATTCTCATGTCCATTCGGTAACTCATTCTACTTATTTATGTAGGAACTACAAACGTGCTTGGAAAGGTAATTTTATGCATTCCGTAAGATGTGGATGATCGTTGTGGAACTCTAACATTAACTCCGAGATAACATTTGTATTTTGTCATATGTATTGTTGACTTCTTCAAAAGGAAATGTCGTATATGCACAAGTTCTTTATCTTTGACTTACTATTTTATTTTATGAATTATATGGCTTTATGGCATGACTGCATATTTGTTAGATGGACAAGGAAGATTACATT
>JANHAO010000528.1:0-40968 GCA_026873985.1 Saraca asoca | reverse complement strand
GGACAATTATCATACTTATTTATATTACGCAGATATAACAAAAAATATAATAATTGAATTGCCATTAAAACGTAATACAATGTATACAAAAAATAATCATTCTATGATTAGCTTCTAGGGCATACACCAACAAGATCATGTTCATCAAGTCCATAAAATTTGCAAGAGCATTTGTTAGTTCAAAAGACATCACCAAGAATTCATAATGACCATACCGTGTTCTAAAAGTAGTGTCTAGGATGTCTTCCTTTCTAATTCATAGCTAATGGTAACCTAATTGTAAATCAATTTTGGAAAAGTATTGAGCGCCTTTGAGTTAATCAAATAAGTCATCAATTCTTAGTAGTGGTCCTTCCATCCTTCTTCTTTACAAATAGCACAAAGGCTCCTTAAGGGGAAGTATTGGGTTGGATAAAACCTTATCTACCAAATCCTACAATTGCACCTTCAACTCTTTTAACTCAACTGGTGTCATGTGGTATGCTGGAATAAAGATGGAATCAATTCCATGAACAACATCAATGCAAAATTTGACTTCTCGTTCTGGTGGCATTCTAGGTAGTTATTTTGGAAAGACATCTAAGTACTCCTGAACCACTGACACATTTTCTACCTTTTATTCCATCAGTTCTGTGTCCCAGATGAATGCCAAGTAAGTCTCACATCCCTTTTTAATAATCTTACTAGCACGCAAGGTAGAAATTAGATTAACAAGAACATCATTCCTATCTCCTTAAAGTACAAGAACCTCTCTATCTTGTACATGAAAGTTGACCAGTTCATTATGACAATCAATAAATACATGATGTGTTGATAACCAATCCATGGCTAAAATAACATCAAAGTCAACCATATCTAGCATAATCAAGTTACAGGCAAAACCATTCCACACACATTGATCTCATAAGTGGAAATTATATGACAAGCTATGAATGTCTTACATAGAGGAGTAAATAACAATAACTATGATTCTAGAGAGAACCGAGGTCTAACAAGTCATATAGCCAAATAAGTGGATACAAATGAGTGAGCTGCACTCAATTCAAACAATACATATGCTGAAATAGAGTCAACGTTAAGGCACCTTTAACCACAGTATTAAAAGTCTGGGCATCCTAACTAGTCAAGGTGTATACTCTCGCAGTAGCTCCCTACCCACTACCACAACCTTTACTAGTTGAGCTTCTACCTCCCCCTCTTGAAACAAAATCAGATATTAGGGGCCTTGTGGTTGATGCAAATTGAGATAAAACATTCCCTAATGTACCCATAGCCTTAATACCACTAGGTGGGGCAAAAGAAGTAAAATCTCTCATCAAATGGCCTATCTGGCCACATCTAAATCTCTAGTTCCTCATCTACAAATCCTAGAGTGAACTCTCCCATAGAATTGGCATGGCCTTAGTGCCTCAAATCTGACTAAAGTAGGATGGCTTAAACTAGATCCCTTGGAAGGGTGATAACTGGAGGCAGTAGGACCGGTGGGCCTTCTACTTGGAGTACCCACACCTAAATGCTAGGGGGATAGGGTACCACAGGCCTCCAAGAGGGAGGTGCACTAGAAGAAATGGAAGTTTGTCTTCTAAATTCTCCACTAGTACCCTCTGATCTAGATTTCTTTCTTGTACTACCTTGAACTTCTCTTGCCTTCATCCTCTCCATAAATCTCACTTCCAATTCTATTGTCTGATTGTATACTTATTCATACGTAGTGCTCTCAATGACTTGTATAACATTAAAATAATGACCATTAAGGCTATCAATAAATTTTTGGGCCTTGTCCTTTTTTGTAGGAATCATGTGTCCTATAAACTAGGAAAGATGAAGGAATTAAGCATAACATTGCCCTTTAAGAAAGAACTACTGTAAGAAGGCCATGTGAAACAGCTCTCCCATGGACCCACAATTTTCCCATTGATACCAATTGGTTGCAGTTTCGTCTAGTTGGAACTCAACCAGCTTTATAGCTATATCTTCTGGACACTCTAGAATCCCCCACAAACACTTAATCCAATTCAAAAATTTGAGAGGATCCATTAATAACCTGATACTAGAATATCTTAGAGGCTTGGGTTTTTGGATTTCCCTCAAATAATTTCAAAAATTCACGGTAATTGGTGCTACATGGGGTAAGGGTGGAGGTATTTAAGTTTCTGGTCTCTCTTGTTGTTGTCTTTGTATTCTCTAATGAGCCTGTTCATCCACAAATTCACTTATTAGTCTCTATATATTTGTAGCCCATGCTAGGGCATCTGAGGTCAAAAGGGCCAGTTGAAGCTCAAGAAGTGGGAGGAGCCTCTGATTCAGGTTAGGAAATTTTTTATTGCACTTCTTTGCATGCAACCCTACCCCAGTCTCTAGCACAACCTCAGCCCTTAGATCTACCCTTGCCTTAAGGTCGTGAATAGAAAGATGATGGTTTATGGGAGACTATTTTGGATGCTTCTTCTGATTAGCATCCATAGTGAGCTAAAGATTGAGTTTTAAGTGGCATTTTCCTATTATCAAAGCAAGATCCAAATATATTTATATACATAGGATTTAAAGATTTAGGTAATGCATAGATTTTCAACATATTCATGATGTCGGCACCAGCATATCCTTATTCATGTGTCGTGTTCCTAGGAACACTAACATGAACTCAATATGCCTATCCCAACATGGCAATTAGAGATGCTTATTATGAACCTAGACCCTAGACCATGCTCTAATACAAACTTTTTCACTCGCTGATCCATAAAACGTGACCAGTGTAGAAAGTCAACATTAGGAAATCTCTTACAACCCTAACAATGCAAAATCTTTGCTAATTAATCTAGCATACCCAAGACTAAAATTGTATTGATGCATAAACAAATATTTACATTTTAAATTCTATCAAAAATCTGATAGCATTTCTTCTATTTTCCAGCCATCTAGGCATAAGGCCTATACAACAAACAAGGGTTACACACCCGATACATATCCTATATAATAACTCAAAAATCACAATAGCCCAAACAATCACAATTCTATATCCTACTAGGCATTCACTAATCAAAATACATGCAAACAATAATTCTACCAACTGCTAAAGTTTTCACCATTAATATACCTTTAGGCTCCACAAAAGATAATCTACTCAATCAATAAATGGGGTCAGTTTCATAGAAACTCAGTGAGTAGATAATTCTATAGAAAACCAAAATTTAGTTCATAATTCATATTTGAAATTCAAAGGATAAAATATGTATATAATTGTGAAAATAAGCTTACTGGTTCAAAAGTCTCAATCTCAAAATAGGTTCAAAAACTTTCATCCATTAAGAAAATCAAGTGATTAAAATAAGGTATTTACAAAAGCAAAACAAACAACAACATATGATACTATGAAAAATAATCATTATGGCATAAACACAAGAGAAATTCAATAAGGTTTTCTAAAATTTAACAATACTCAAGTAGTAAAATATTCTATAATTACTCTTTTACTCATATGCCATTGGGATCCAAAGGATATAATTCCGAAAGTTAACCAACTTAACAAGTATCTTTGTAATCCACCAATCACACCAATCAAATATTCATATATTCCCCCGATATTCTTTCCTAATCACCAATTAGATATCCATATATTCTCCCCTAATCATACCAATTAGATATTTTAAGTCCAAGTGCAGTTGAGGGTTTTCCAAGAAATTCCCAATGAATCCAAAATTTCAAGACCATAAATCAATCATTATGCTACTAGTTCTATCCATAAATAAGGGACATTCTATTCATCTCATAATATCAATAATTAGCATATATCGTCAAATATTCTAGGTAGTATAGACTTCAAAAATGTTAAAATTTTGATTTCATGATAATATGAAATTATTGCTTCTATAAACAATAATCACTACAAAATGCATAAATATGTTAAATCACTTCCATATTTATACATCATACGGTAAAATGAAATCACTAGTTCCAATAACATAAATCAAGATAAAATGCATAATTTTATCACGACAAATCATTTTCATATATAAATGCAACATACAATTAAACTTTCAAAACAAGCTAACATAAAAAATCTAATTATTCAAAAATTATAATGTTCTGTATAGGCAAATTATTTTATATTGCAAAATAGGATTTATCAAGAGAGTAATATTATCTACTCACCTTAGGGACTTCCTTAATCAATCGAATTTTCCAAAAGGAATAGTTAATATCACAAGAAGGGTCCGCACAGAGCTAGTTTAGTCAACTTGAGAATTTGAGTCACTTAACCTATTTAGGTATAATTAGTATTAAAATCAAATCCTGAAACTTAAATTCAAAGTCCTTTAATCAAGCACACCTATGCCATACTAATATTAAACTACAATATCTAAAGCCATAAATTTCAAAATCAAGTAGTAGAACCACCTACTTGGATATTCAACCAAAACTCAAAAATTTGATGTCTGTGTGCTTGGTTCTTCAATGAAAGTACTACTAAAGCAGATTAGCAAGAAAATTTTAACATTCATCAACTTTTAAAGCTTAGGGCTTCAGGTAAGACTTCTTGAAAATTTGAGGTAGGATTACTATAAAATAAATCTTTTGCTTTAGGAAGACTTACCATCATCTAAAGTGGTGGCGAGAAGCTTGGCTTGAGCCAATTTGTTGCCAAAAAATCATCTCGAGCTCAGAACGAGACATATTGGAGGAGAGGGAAGGAAGAGCTGCCAAGTTGGATCGAGGAAGAGATGGCACCAGAAAAGAGAAAGGAAGAAGGAGAATCTTGGATACGCACTGGACAATGACAGGCCAAAGAGTAGAGGACGACACTAGAGAACTTGCAGCAACAAGGGTGGTTCGGGAAAAGAAGTAGTAGAGTGTGGGTGGGTCTAGCCTAGGGTAATTAAAAACATAAAATAAATTGGGAGAATTTGCAGTTTAACCCTAATGACTAATCAACGTCTTCAAAAAGGTTCTCCTAAAAAAAGGGAAAATTATGTTATGACCACAACAAATTTTTAAAAAACTTCACTTTGGTCCACTAGAAATATATTTTCTATTTTCTTATTTTTTTTCCTTTTTAAGGTATTACAAGCCCTCATCTAGCCATTATATAAAATTGTATAACTACCGCTTGCGCTACTAAGAAAGAGTTTGATATAGATATATAGTTAGAAAATTATCGATTTCTCTTTATCCTTCCTTTATTTGCTTATGTGCTAATATCATGTTTACTAACACTCAAAGAGTTCTAGGATACTCACAAGAGCCTCTAATTAAATTAGAATATAGTAAAAAAAAATTGTTGCAGAAAAAGCGTCAGTGTTTAAACTTGTCTTGCAAGTTTAAAAATCAGATGTGCCAAACTAGGAAATATAAAGGCTAAATCAGGAAAATTAAACATCAGTGTTTAAACTTGCCTTATTGTAGAAAGGGACAGGATCGCCAAGGGAATTGACAGCCTTCTGGACTTTGGCTGCAAAAATGAAAAAGAAAAAAATTAAGTAGTTACCAGTAGAGAAGTTGCGATTAAAAGAAAACAAAGAAAAATAAAATAAAATAAGTCCAGAATCATATCAACCCCTTTTTTTTTTGGTTTTGTTTTTGGACTTGCATTGGTACCATTTCTATTTTCTAGTTCAAACCAATCATATCAACCCATCAGTGAATTTATTACTGACCCAATTTTTTTTTTTTAATCATTTCAAAACTGAGCTGAAACTAAAGGAAGTGATTGTCTTTTATAAGCACTTCATCATGCCAGAAAAATTGCAACTAGAAGAAGCTAAGAAAAACTAATGGAACCAAAATGAAATTATTGATCTTTCTGACACGTTAACTAATTGCTTCAGATTTCAAATATACTATCTAATCCTTCTATTCGGTTGGGTTTCAGTATATTATATATGGTAGTTTCTCCAACCTAATCATCTAAAAGTCATATAAGAGTAAGATATATAGATATATATGAAAATAGTACCTGCAATGAAGCGGTATTGGTAGGAAATGAACACCACATTCATAAAGCACTGCATTTTTGTATTCTTTCTCTTGTTTTAAAACAATTGAGTACCTGCAATCAAGCGTTGTTAGTCAACAAAAGCTATATGAGATCTCCATAATCTATCTTCTATGGCATACAAATCACATAAGTTGTTTGGGGTATACGTTATGGTTTGTTTGTAGATCAGAAAACACATAACAAAAGATATGTTCAAACACCTGCTCCCCATACGAGGGGTTAGATTTGGATAAAATGCACTGACTGATAGAGTCAAGCCAATGAATCCAAGAAATAATCTCACATGCTCTTTGGCCATATCTGACTACTGTCCAAGGTAATAGAATGATCAGAATGTTTATCTCTAAAACAAGCAGGCCATGTGTTTGGTTTTATAAGAAAAACAATGGAGGAGATTTGATGTTGGAATCAAGATTAAATGAGTTGGGATTCCATTTTGGTGAAAATGGCAATGTCTTTAAAAGCAAAATATATAGATTTTTTTTTTTTAGTCTTTGTCCTATTGTAAAGCAATGTATTAAGTTAGGAAACTTGCTTCTTCTAACATCCTGTGTATTTTTGTAAGGAAAAGATAAATCTACAACTCCTGTCCTACCAAACCTTGGTTGTAAGGTAGCTGATAAAGCAGGAATTGCACATCTAGATTTATATTTTGATTAACTATCATTTAATATTTTGAACCAACCTCATCTCCACCACCAACAAGAATGACAACTCATCCATAAGAACATACTAACTACTCAAAAACATATCATAGAGCTAAAAAAAGCAACTTTCATGGAAGCCATTTCAATTTAGATGAAATCACCTTTTCAGTATGCAACGTCATGCACAAATCATAGGGCTATATCATGGAAAACTCAGGACAGCACCAGCTGAATTTGGTCCTATTTGTTGTTTGGATCAGCATCATTATTTGGCTTTGAGTAAGAGAAAAAGGAGAGTTTTGTTTGTTCTCCCTCATTATAAACTTACACAGACAGAAAAATGGAAATGTATAGGGAAATGGAGAGGTGGGATCTTACCCTATTTCGATTTAACATTATCCATCTGCATCCACGGATTAAGTTAATAAAAAAAAAATTTAACATTATCCACATCTATGATATGTTATGGCATTTGATATGGGTAGTTAGGACCAAATTCAGCTGGTGCTGTCCTGAGTTGTCCATGTTCGTGTGCACAACAAGCCATTGTCCTTATGCTACTTATCGTTAACAATCATTTTTTGATCAAATTGGCTTTAATGATATCAATATATTGGACTATTTAATCTAAAATATTTCAGGCTGCCAAACAATTCAATCACCCTTTAGAGGAGATGGAGGGTGGCAATCAAATCATTATAGGACATAAATCCTGTGACATATCCTAAGATAATCTATTACACTACAAATAAGATTAAAACACAAACATTCTCTTTAAAATCTATTTGCCATCAGAAAACAAAAGCCATCTCTTCGTACAAAATGTAGCTGAAGACAATTGATATATTCTCACTCAAACACAAACAAAATTACAAAAGAAACTCTTATTTTTCTTTTTAAGTGTGAAGCGACAATCAAACAGGGATACAATATCATGCAATCATAACATGAGCATTGACATCTTTATGTTAAACTGGGTTTGAAAAGTTATGAACATAATCAATTTAATCAAACTGAAAGCATTGCAAAGTATCAAAATTAACAAGTGTAGTAAATAATTGCCTAATAAGATTCTTCAAACAAATTCTAGGTGCCTTGATTGCAGCACTGATCAAGCTACTTCTAGTTATATAAGTCCCCCTTTATATAAAAGTCCCATAATGTCACAAAATTGGGATTTTTAGAAAGTTTTTAGGATGCAATTGAATAGAAATGAAAATAGGAAGAGATTACTAGTTACCTATGTGTCTTGGGCAAGTTGCTCTCTAGCCAAAACTATATGACACATGTCATTAATTCTTGGTCAATATGCCAGTCTTCCAATAAATTTGAACCACACTTGGATAACATGGGGCATTGTGGATTTTATTGCCTATACAAGCAAAATCCTATGTATAACATGTCTCTAAGTAAACATGAGCATATAGTTAAAGCATTCATGCATACTAAGTCTGAAATAACACACCATATAATTAGGCTCTAATGTACGTCAAGAAGGGACTTTTTAAAAAAAATAAGAAGAGGAAAAATTCCATTTTATTAATATATGCCTCATTATATAGTTTTGAGTGTGTAGAGGAAGTCACTAAGCTACCACACTCTGATCCCTATCCTATGCCACAATGCCTACCCTAATCACCAAACACACTCCCTAAAGAGCATTCTAAGCTAAAGTCTTAATGGCACAAGTAAACATATTTTTTATGAGTTGGCATAAGAGTTTTTCACCTAGCTCAAAAGGGTTCTAATGCGCCATCTCATATAGACACAAAGATAAAATTGCAAGGATCAAAATCATGTACTTTTTTACTCGCACGAGACAAAGGATCAATGCTAAAATGAGACAAATAGCCCAAAAAAGGGAAACATTAAGAAACATAATACACAAGTGCATTTGTTCCCAAAATCATACCACGGGACCTTCTTTTCATGCTTGATTTAATTGCCAAGTTTTGTCTAAAACCAAGCATATTTGCCCATTGAATTGTTTCACAAGGCTAGCTTATGACATTCTCCCTTATTTCAAATATTAATGCTCTCATTGACAACTCAATCTAAAACAACTTCCATGAAGGTTTCTCTTTTAGAGCATTGGCTTCCTGGATGTTCATGTGGGTTTTCACCTTACTCCACTCGAGCTTCTCCTTTGACTACTCTACGCTTGTCTTTTTAAGCTAACATCATTGGAAAGGCTTTGATGAATGACACCTTCAACTTGACATAACTTTCAATATTGTCGTTAATTTGTTGCTTATTCACTCCTCCATTGACTTCTTCTTGGCTTTGTCTCCTTGAGCTTGCACTATCAAACATTTTTCCCCCACAACCTTTGGGTAGTTGCCTCTGCAACTTTGGTGTCTTAGGCTTTGTTGTCTCCACAAACTTTGTGATCTACCTTTATAAACTCTACTTGTTGTCTCAACACAAACTCACATTCCACTGCCTCCATAACTCTCCAATTTGTTACTTTTGCAACCTTACCTGTCTCACTTCCTCTATAGCAATTAGGTTATTACCTCTGTAACTTATAACAAACTGACCCCGCACAACTCTGGACTCACTACCTCTATAGCTTAAGTGTATGCTACCTTCATAGCTTATGTGCTTGCTTGGTATTTCAAACATCTACTAATAAATAGCCCCACATCTAATGTCCCATTCCACTAATGTGAGAAACACAAGTCTCATGTCTTGTTCATGTGTGAGTCCATTCCTAGCTAACAAAACATGGCTTGCTTGCAAGTCCTATTCCTTGCTCACAAGTGTACTCGTGTTGGGTTCAATCAATCTACTATACATTGCTATATCACTTTTGCACTTAATATGATCCTCCTAACCTTCTCTAAATTAACATCCTCATCGTATCTCAACCATCATAGTCTTTTCAAAGTTGATGCTATCTACCATCTTGGCTCTTTCAACCCCTCATAAGTTTGCACACTTAAGTGCTAGCATTTTAGAATTGATACAATCTTGTATTTTAACCCTTATAACCACTCATATGAAGATCAATGCTCTCTTTTGGCTCTTCTTAATGACATCCTTTGATGTCATATCCTCTTGATGCCTCCCTCATATCAATGGCTAGATGGAGGGTGAGCATAATGTATCCTCCACTCTTGCCCGAGCTTTACTTATGCGTGAACAATTGCAAATCCCCTAGTCATTGGCATAAAGTTTGTCTTGCAACTATGTAGTACTAGCCCACTACACATCGAGTCATTGTCACTACTCTGTTGCATGATTATGTAGCTCTATCTCACTACATCAAGTATCATTGCTACTCATCATGCAACTATGATACTATAGAACATCACAAGTCTAGATTGAGATTAAAGTATTCAATAGTGTAGAACATCACAACCAATAATGACACTGATATAATACATATTTGAGTACCTATACCTCATTAACCATAAACATAATGTGAAATGTGAGTAACAATATTTACATATAGTAGTAAATATAATTATATGTAAATCTCCATGAAGGGGTCCAAACATTCGCTCAAGATGTCAAAAGAGATTTATAATCTCAACATGATAATGAGACATGGTCAGTACATCTCTATGAACATGCCATAAAATATTGAGCACAAATAACAATATATTATATATAAATATGGCAACATCATTAACATTTCATAAATGTTAAGATTAACAATAACATGAGTTCATAATTTCAATATGAAATTCCCACTAACCCTAACATTAAAAGGCTCAGTCAAACCTATTCTAGTTACATGTTTCCAAAATAATCCTATGACTAAGCTTTTGGTTAGTGGATCTACAAACATATGATCTATGGCAACATGTTCAATACACTTATAATGCTTACATATCTTCTCTTTAACAAATTGATATTTAACATCAAAATGCTTTATATAGGTAAAACCTTTATTAGTTTGAGAAAAGTTCATTATAACAGTATTATCACAATAAATGGTCAAAGGCCTAGAAATGCTCCCAACAATGTTGAATCTAGATATCACATTCCTTAACTAAATAGCCTCACAAGTGACTTCATAACATGTGGCATACTCTTCTTCCATAGTAGAGGTTATTATAAGTGACTACTTGACACTTTTCCACAAAAAATCTCCTCATGCCATCAAAAACATTTATCCAAATGTCGACTTATTACCATCTGGACAACCCACAAAATCAAAATTAGAGTAGTTTGTAACTAAAAAACCATTAGATTTGTGATAAGTTAGCATAAAACTCTTCATACCTTATAGGAACCTCATAACTTTCCTTGCAACAATCCAATGTCTTTGACCAGGATTACTCAACTATCTCCCAAGTACAATAATTGCATAAGCAATATTAGGATGTGTACATACTCAAGCATACATCAGGCTACCAACAACAAAATCTTACGAGACCACTTTCATTTTTAATCTTCATTATTCTAAAGACACTAAGCTTTAGAAAGAATCTCACTCCTTTGGAAAGGTGCAACACTTTGAAAGCATACAAATATATTGAACCTTTTGTGCACTTTTTCAATGTACAATCTTTGAGATAAGCCAAGAAGACCTTGAGATCTATCACAATCGATCTATATGCCCAGCCTAAAAGAGGCATCACCAAGATCCTTTATATCAAAATATGTCAACAACATTTGCTTTGTCTTAATCAAAAGGCTCATATCTTATCTAGTAAGGAGAATGTAATAAACACAATACTAGAATTATAAATCTATCTATATGCATTTTAAAATAAGTGCACTGATCTACTTCATTCTCGTTGAATCCAAGGGAAGTAACAATTTCATCAAATTTGAGATATCATTATCTAGACGTTTACTTCAAATGATGTATAGATCTTTTTAATTTACACACCAAGTGTTCTTTACCCTTCTTGTGGAAATCATCTGACTCATTTGTGTAAATAGTTTTTGACAAATCTCCATTTAAGAAGGTCATCTTAACGTCTATCTGCTAAAGCTTCAAATCAAAATGAGCCATCAACATTGTAACAACTTGAAACAAGTTTTTAGTTGAAACATGTGAAAAAATTTCTCTACAATCAATGCCTTCTTTCTGAGTGTAGCCTTTTGCTAGTAGTCTAGCCTTATACCTTTCAATCTCACCTTGAGCATCTTGTTTGGTTTGAAAGAACCATTTGCATCTAATAGGATTTCAACCAACAAGTAATTCCATGAGATCCTACATATTGTTTTGATGCATCAAACCAATTTGTCCTTTATAGCATTCATCAATTCTAATGAACTAGGACTCAAAATGGCTTCTTGAAAATTAGTGGGATCAATGTCTTCATTGACATCAAACTCATGCTCCTATAGGTATATTAGATAGTCATTTGTGATTGTTGGTTTGCAATCCCTTTGAGATCTACTCATGAGTACTTCTTCTTTTACAGGACCTAGTTCTCTTTCTTTTATTAGTGGAGCATCAATCTCTCTAACTTTTACCATTAGTTCTACCATTTGTTGTACTAGATCATCTTTTGGATCAACTTGGTATGTTTCAACCAGTTAAAGTGCTAGTGGAATAACAAATTGTTCTTTTTCAAAAGAGACGTCATGTGCTTCTTCACTCCTATTGTTTAACCATTCCTTAATCATGATTTGACTCAATAATCATAATAGTGTGGGTTAGACAATAAAATCTACTATCTTTGGATTCCCTAAAATATCCAATGAGGTAGCCACTAATAGTCTTTAGATTAAGCTTCTTTGTAAATAGATTATATAGTTTTACTTTAGCTTTACAACTCATATAGCAACTCATGGGAATGCCTTAGACTAGGCTTTTTCCCATATAGCAACTCATACCAAGTTTTTATCATAGACTTATTGGAGACTTGATTCAAAACATATGCAACAGCCTTTGAAGTATCACCCAACAAAAAATCTAGTAAAGTGGAATGCATCAACATGCATCTCACAATGCCTACAAGCATGTGGTTCTTTTTTTCTACAATACTATTCTATTCAGGCATTCTAGGCATAGTGTAACTTGTATTAATTCTACAATCTCGAAAATATCTCATAAAAGGACAAAATTTTTACCAATTTTGATGTATCTACCATAATGCTCACCACTTATATCAAAATTGAAACATTTAATTTTATTTACCAGTTTGAGTTTAATTGCAACATTAAACATCCTAAGAGCTTCAACCTTTTCAGTGCGGAGTTTCACCCAGGAAAATCTTGAGTAGTGATTGGTAAAGGTGATGAGGTACATATATTCACCTATGGCACTTGGCATAATTTTCCCTTGATGTAATCAACATATGTACCAAAATCTAAGAAGTTCAGGTCATGAAGAATCCTTTCTTTTATCATATCTCTATCTTTTCTCTAGAGATATGACCCAAATGCCTATGCCACAACATTGAAGGCTTCTCATCAATTCTACCCCTTTTGTTTTTAACCACAGTATTTATGGAATATTCAAATGCAGCGTATAAATTAATTTTATATAAATCATCACACAAACAACTAGAACTAACCAAGGTAGAATCATAAAACAAACTAGCTTTCTATTTCCAAAATGACAACAATATCCACATCAGTCTAAAGAAACACTGAAATCAAATCCCTTCCTATGGAAGGCCAATAAACAATATCTCTTAACTCTAAAACATAATTAGAAGATAAATTTAAAGCCACTACACCTATATGCTTCACTTACACTTTATCTACATTTCCTATTCTGACTATCAACTCTCTGTCACTTGAATTCTTCTTATTTCTCAATGCATGTAATGAATTCATATTGTTAATAGTTGCACTAGTGTCTAACCAACAAATGTTCGACAAAACATGTATAATATTATATTCAAAACACACTAAAGCTAGAGGAATATGTTGTTTCTTCTTCTAAATTCATTTCTTAAGTTTAAAGTAGACTACTTTCTTGTCCCTATACTTCTTAAAGAATTTTTGCAAGTCCCTTTGAATAAAGACCTCTTAGGTCTATAGTGTTGCTCATTCATATCAGCTTTTTTCTTCTCAAAACTAGATTTTCCTTTGTTATCCTTCTAATATGACTTAGTCTCATACTCAACACTTGAACCATATGAAATGAAGTAAGAACTGTGAACCTTTTCTTTGTATATGTCATTTTCTGCTTAACAAACAATGGAAATCATCTCATTGATAGTCCATTTACCCTTCTAGGTGTAATATGATGTCTTAAGAACACCAAATTGAATAGGAAGAGATTCCAAACCATGCCAGATCAAATAACCATCTACCAAGTCCATTTTCATGGCTTTCATATGATTGTAATAATGCACTAGTTTCATGATGTGCTTATGAACTCGACTAACATCATCATAAGTAATCTTCTCTAGAAAAGAGAGGTAATGACCTTTCTCGGCCTTATCAAACTTTACAAATTTCTCAACCATAGAGTCTGAAAAGTCTTTAGCATTTGGAGAGTCAACAGTGTTTTGCCTGGAGGTTTTGTCTATAGTGTACTTCATAACCATCAAGCACACTCTATTCAAGTGTGTGCACTTTTCATGAAGTGCACTTTGCACAATAATATTGTTATAGTTAATCGTCAACTCATCCTCTCCCAATGCCAAATCCAAGTTGATGATTACCAGATACAATTTCAATAACTCAATTCATTCCTTATAATTAGTCTCATTCAATGTGTTAACATAAAATTAATTGCGTAAGCAATGAAGCTAAGGAAATAACAATTTATGAAATTAATCATAAATTTCTATAATCCATGTTTAACATAGTCATACTATAAAATTTCCTCAAAGCTGTGCAATTTCTAAACAGTATCATACTACAGAATCTAACATCAATAAGGCATTTAAAGTTCTATAATATAATATAAGGATCAAATATCACATTCTTAAAGTAGAAACATAAGACTGCGAGGTGGTTCTTCCCCTATAAGTATAGTGGAGATGCATGGTGGTTCTACCTCCGGAGTATGAAATGGTAAAGAAATTAGATGAGTGGGGGTTTTGACCCCGAAATAGTAGAGAAGTTAAACAAGTGGGGTCTTAATCCTGAAGTGAGAGGTGGTAGAGAAGTTGTGGGAGCGGGCTCTTGCTGCTGTAGTGTGAAATGGTTTACTTCAGACTTTCATTCTTAAAACCCGTAGATGTGATGTAAGAAGACATTATTTTAGGGGTCATTTATACTTTTCTCAATTATAATTATTCTTTTGAAATTCAAGTATATAAAAGTTGATTTCCAAAAGCATAAAAAATTGGGCACAAAGATATAGCAGATGCTAATAAAAAACGATATTTGGCTGGTCTTCTTTTCTAGAACAAATTAAATAATATAATAATGCCAATATAGTTAGTGGAGGTCTTATGATAATATATACGTGTGTATGTACGTACAGAATATTCCAGGAAATTTCTTCGCGTGCAACACGGACAAGAGGTTTAACGTTATTTATGCCTTATGGTTTTTTTATTCTGGAAATTACTTAATAAACTTTTCATGAAATACTAGCTGTTTATGGAAGTCTTTCAAGATATGTTAAATACAAAAAATGAAGCAATCAGTTCAACGGGAGAAAGATTTGGATGTATTTAGTTACTTATATTGTGTATATTAAATCAATAAGAAGAAGAATACATCATTTTTTATTATAGATAAATGAATTATCTGTTGTATTTTTAAAATTGTATTTCTCTTTTGATTAATGTAAGAAATGTTATAACGTCAATCTCAATAAATAAAAAGGAATTAATTGTCAATTGTAACCATATGTCAATTACTCATATGTACAGAAAATTTTTATTATTTAACTTTTCAAGTATTAAAAATTGTAGTTGTTTATTTTCTTTATTGAGTAAAAACTGGAAGACGTGATAACTTTAGCAAACAAATATTTAGGTGCCATCAAGAATTTTTCAGTTGTATCATCAACGGGTGAAAAATCTCACTAATTTCTCGGGATGCCACTGCACAAAAAGTGCCCGCCTATTCTTTGTTAATTCGCACACACCCTTTTTGTTGACTAAACATAAATCTAGTGAGTCTGATTGGTTCAATAAAATGTGACCCATTTATACTTATTTTATTTCACACGTTTCTCAGTTATATTATGCCAACAGAATACATTAACCGCTAACTAATTATACTAACATTTATTTGATAATTTATTATATTAAATAATTTGATTAATTGATAATATTAGTTGTTTATATAAAAATGTTCAATAAAATTAGATGTTTATATACAAAATGATATATGTGGGCAGAAGTATATTTTATGATTTATTTTAGTATTGTTTTACTTTAATAATATTTTAAATTTTAATATATTATGTATCAAATTAAATTTATTATTTATTAGATTCTCCTTTAAAAATAAATCACTATAATTTATTATATATATTATATTTTCTTTTAAGAAATAGATAATTTCATGTTAAAAAAATGAATTTACAACTTGCATTTATCAATGGCGTGAGTATAATTAATTATATAGATTATAGGTAATATTACTTTTTTGCACATAAAATACAAATTTATTCATAAAAATATTGGATGTTTCAACTTTTTATAATTGGTGGATTAATGGCCAATCTGTTTGACTTGAACTGCTATTTATCAAACAAGAAAAATAGCAGACTTACTAAAAGCACTCTCAAATCCATTATGCACTAATTAAAAAGTTATTTATCAAACACAACTTATATTAAATATATTTTTTTGGTGATGAGATGCTTAATGTCTTATGTATGGGAATTGATATTTATACTACCAGCAGGATGGTAGGTGCAGGGTATCAATTAAGAAAATAGGCCTCTTACTCCTGGCTTCACACCTTACGATACTAAATGATTAAAGACTAAGACAATATTAAATATCCTCTTGCTCCTGGGTTCACACCTTACAATATTAAATGATTGAAGACTAGACTATAAGATCAGTAAACGCGTTAATGCTTGCAAAAGTCTTGGTTAGTTAAATAATTTCAAGGATTAAACTCCACCATAAAAATGCTAACATAAGCCCAGAAATCTCATTATCTCTTCTCAAAATTCAGAGCTTGGGAAAACTGCAAGAACACTTCATAGCAAAATGGCCAACAATCAAGGTGTGCCTCGCCAGCAAGGTCGCAATCAAGGTGCGCCTCGCCCTAATGGACGCATTCAAGGAAACTTCGCCCTTCAAGGGCAAAATCGAGATGCACTTGGCCAGCAAAGGCGCAACCGGGGTGCCCTTGCACCAAGGACATAATCGAGTCATGGTTCGCCAACAAGGACCCCATCGTGTTATGGTACGTCAGCAACAACACAATCAAGTTGAGGTTCGCCAACAAGGGCAGAATCGAGTTGTCATTCGTCAGCATGAGTACCATCGAGTTGTGTTTCGTGAAAAATACTGATGCAAACAAGGTATGCTTCCCGAAGGCTATGCTAGTTCTACCTAGCAATCAAATAATTAATATTTGGGAAAATTACAAATTCCTCCTTCAATCAGTTTTCTTCAGCTTTGAAATTATTATATTTAACATTTAATATTTATCTTATAAACAATTTGATAGAGTAAATGTGTATAATTTGACATAAAATTTTATCGAAAAATCAAGTATAATGTGAAGGCCTTCTGACTCAATTTTTGTAGCAACCTAATTCGTGTATTATTTTTTTTTAATTTTTTCTCGTTTTAAATGTATTTTGATCATTTGGTCATGATTTGCTTATCCAATTTGAATAGAAAAGCTTTTACTATAATTCTTATATTTTTATCTTTATGTTAGTATTATATGGTGCTTAAATTCCTTTTGAAATTTTGGAAAAAGATATTATAGATACAATTTACTACTTATTCAAAATTGAAGAGGGATTAAATATAATAATTAATAATTTTTAGGTGTTAAATACAACAATCTCAAAGTTAAAAGGGATAATTTACATTTTTCCTTAATATAAATGGCATTTCTCTATTAAATATTATTGCTTCCACGTTAAGGATGGACAAAAATGGAGTCATGCCGGTCCACGACATATGCTTGCCTTAATACAAGACACCTTTGCTTTGTTGAAATCCCACTTGATCTGATTTTTTTTTCCTTTTTTACATTTAATACTTACGTCCAGCCCATTTTCAAAAATATTCAAATTTGGCCTTATTTAAGTAAAATTTTTAAATATTTGAGTATATATTAAATAATTAAATCTATAAATTATAAAATATATTTATGTATGTATTATATTTATATATAATAAAATCTAAGAAAAAAATCATGTATATATATAAATTCTTCATGATTAAGATTCGTTCTCATGATTTATATAAAATACATAATATAAAAATATTTAATATGTAAATATAAAATAAGATCCAGTTCTATTTTAAATATTCAACTTTACATTCAATCCATTTATAAAACAAATACGAATATGACCCAAAATGATTTCCTTTACATTCAATACTTAAATCTAATTACTCAATCAAAACCTTATTATTATTTTTTTTAAGGATTGAATCCGAATCAAAAACAGAGTGAAACCACATATGCACAGCCTTATTCCACATATACTCAAATCTACTGGGTGTATATTATTATTATTATTATTATTATTATTATTATTATTATTATTATTATTATTATTATTATTATTATTATTATTATACACCCACTAGATAAAATTAGGTTTTGATATTTATTATTATTTTTTAGTGCCCATCAACTTTCTTTTGTGGACTAAAAAGGCAATTTTACTTCAATTACTTTCTCCCTCTTAAGATGGGTATCAATTTCAATTTTCTTTTTTTACTTGTTGCAGGAAAATTATTCAAATGGAGGAAATGCATGTGATGACGAGGCCACAGGATGATGATGTGAATTTTCTTTCTCCCTCGTAAGCTTTATTGTTGGACATCCTTTTTTTTTTTTTCTTTTACTAGTTTGCTTTCTGTGTAGTACACGAGATCTCGCGATGTTGTTCATGTACTAGTTTAATTTCATATAATGTTATCCGTAAATGTCAACTGATTAAATGAAATTTGAATTTTTCAATAGCCTTCATCGCAACAAGGATTTCCTTGGCGGTTGAATGGTAATGCTGTTCAACAGGTTTAAACTCACCACTTTGATATCCACAAATTTTTCGTCCTTGCGCCAAATTAAGTAGCACAGCTCCCCACCACTGGTCACTATTATCAGTTTGAAGGATAGGTTGTCCATCATTGAAAAGTATATAGAGAGATGATAGATTTTTTGAGCATTCCTTCAATTGTCTGATCATATTTGTGTGGCAAGAAATCCATTGAATGGGATTCTTCTGGATTACCTCGGCCAAAGCAGAGCGGTATTGGGCTATTTTTGGCATAGTCATTCATGTAATATACTAATCCCAAAAACTATTGTACCTGCTCGATTGTTAGATTGTCATTTCGTGGCTATATGGAGCTGTAATTGGATTTCTCCATTCTAAATGACCAAGCCAAGAAAATCGATTGAAGGCTAAATTAACTGCATCTTGTGTAGGAGCATAAGTCCATATTTTTGGACCAGAGTATGGAGTTGTTCAAGGAAGACCATATGGTCTTTAGGATTGGAGGAAAAGAGCAAGATGTCATGAATATAAACTAGGGCCGAGTGGAGGATTGACTCAAACATTTTGGTCATGGCCTTTTGGAATTCATAGGAGATGTTTTTTAAAGTTAAAGAGCATCATTGTCCACTGATAATGGAAGTTTGGAATACAAAAGTTAGCTTTGTACCTTTCTTCAGGATGTATTCCTAGCTGCCAAAATCTTGCTTTAAGATCAAATTTGGAAAAGATCTTTGCATTTGGGAGTTTTTGCAAGAGGACTTCTATTCTTGGAAGTGTGAACCCATTGTCTGCAAAAAAAAAGTTCAAAGGCTTGTAATCAATAACAAGTCTTAATTTTCCCAGAACTTGTTCTCCCCTTTTTGTTTTACATAAAAAGCCTGGCATGCCAATGCAGATGATGTTTCTTCAATTATGCCTTGTGCTTTCATTTGAGCCAATTCTTCTTCATTGAGTTTTTGATGATCAAGGTGCATCCCAAAATGGGTTGCTTTTGTTAAATTGATATCTTCACTCTTTTAGAAAGGTAACTTGATGAAGAATTCTGAATTAAACCACAAAGGATGGTCACATTTTTAGAGGAACTTTGAGTAAGATTCTACACATGACTTCTAAATAATTGTTTGAGCAAAGCTTTTAAACTCAGTTGTCATGGAGAATATCTTTGGGATAGAGGTCCATGGTTGAAAGTATTCCTTTTTCTTCAAGTCACATGCTTCCCAATGAACTTTGTCTCTAAGCAACTTCTGAATGAGATGAAAACCAGCTATGACATCTTTTCCTGATCCTTTGGTGCCATAGAACTGATGCTTAACCATATAATTGACAAAAATCTTCAAGTGAACCAGCTTTGAGATTCTTCTGACCATCATATTTTCTCTATTGACTACCCTGAATAGCTTGTAATTTTTCTTCAAAGAGTCAAGAGGAAGGATATCATGGTTTATCATAGAGTGCATTACACTAGTATCGAAGAAAGCAATGACATTAATGAGCTTGTCATATTTTTGTGGGACAATTCTGGCTTTGATCGCTAGGACCTATACCCAAATTATGGATCAGAGATGTCTTTAGAATTATTAGAGTCTGTTAGTTTTGAATCTTTTTGTATTTCTGAGGATTCTACCTGCATCATATTGAGTTCCTTATCAGAGAACACATCTGATAGCTAATCAGAAGATTCTTATTCTTCTTTGATATATAAGATAGATTCCTCAATGGTTTTAACCTTTCTGCAAAAAAGGGATTCAAGATCCTCATCGACTGGCAATATTGATCAATTAGATTTTGGTGAGAGACCCTCTTTGGGCATCTCTTGGTGAAGTGTCCTTTCTACTTGCAGATATAACAACAGTACCCTTTTTTCTTGCCTCAGTTTTTCTTTCTCCTGAAGTATTGGGTCTTGAATTAATTCTTTCTGAATTTCTTGTGAGGAGAATCTTTGATGATAAGATTAGATCTTCTGCACGCTTTTCCAAGCTTTAAATTGTTAAAATGCTTGAAAAAGATTCTTTGGTCACACAAGTGATCAAGGGTTGCTACAACAGCTTGATAGAGATTTCCTAGCATAACATTTGGAAGTAATAGACCCTAGGAGTTTAGCAACACTTCTGCCTGCTGTCCAAGTGGTTTAGGAAATGATTGGAAGAAGACATATTTGAGACTGACCTCATCAATTTCATTAATTTGATAATACCGTTTTGACATAGCATCATAATGTTGTTGAAGATGTTTTCGTTGGAATGAATAACCCTTCATGTTCATGAATTCTTTCTTGACTTGGACTACAACATCTAGAGATGAGCCAAGAAATTCATTATGATGTTTTGTCAAAAAGTCATCAATGGTGACTGAATTATAATATATGAGCTGGAGGTATTCACCTAATGAAAGCCAATATTTTGCAATCTTCTTCATCCTGGAAGAGATAGCTATGAACAATTGTTGCAAAGAGCCCTTATATTCTAATTGTCGTGTGGTCATCCAACAATGAAATTCAGGGAAATGGTCCCGCCATAAGGAAGGAGTGATCTCATCTAAGGTGAATCCCTTGATGGTGTCAGCAAAATACTTTTTATTGGATGGAGTACATGATTGCTCATCATCTCCTAATTCAAGTGGTTCTTCATGATTGACTTTCAGAGACTTTTCCTCTTTCTCTTTCTGTCATGAAATTGGTAGGACTAGGTCCAGGATTTGGGTAGATTCCTTTCCAAGAGGTTTTTGAATGAGCTCCTCAGTTTCTATCATTTTCCTAAGGAATTCAAATAGGCCATTATTAAAATGATCTTCCATCAGAGCCAGGTCCTTTAAAGGGTGAAGGGCCTGCGTGGGTTTCTTTTTACTGGAAGGTGGGATTTTTCGAGGCTATCGATTTATAAGTTATTGAGCCTTCAAGTTTCTCATCTCAGCCTCTTTCTGGGTTACAAGACTAGAGAATGATCTAGAAGTTGAAATCAACTGGAGTAACTCCTAGTGAAGGTATTGAATCCTTTGAGATAGCTCTCTAATAACTTGCTCTGTAGTCATGTGTTGGGCTTCAATCTTTGTTTCCAATTTTTCTTGGAAAACAACTATCTGCTTGAGCAACTTGTTCTAGGACAAAGCATTCTTTGATTGCCAGTTGAGAGTTTGTTCTACAGGAATGGATTCTATGATTTGAGAACCATCTAGTTGTTAGACCATTTACCTTTAATTTTCCAGTTTTGCTTGGTCTGATGCTTCCTAGAAGTGTAATGTAACAGAGGGAAGTCATCTTCATGCAGGGAAACCTATCATCATGGTCTAGATTTAGGTCATCTTGTATCATATAGGAAGGAGGCAGATCCCCATATGATACATAATAATCAAACTTGCCGCTAGGTTCTCCTAATAATCCAACTTTTAGATCTACTGCTTCATATCTCTCTTTAAGCTTTTGCTGGCTCAATTTCTCTCTCTCTTTTTTTTTTTTTTGGTTTTGCCTTCTCCTTTGTAGGTCTTCTTCTTCATCCCTCCATTGCATACATGATTCACGAGTGCAAGAAGCTAGAATATACCACTTATGGCCTTCATCTGTTATGGCTTCATATATAGGCTTTTCCATTGGAATCAAAAGCCTATATGGGAACTTGAAAATCCACATTGTCTTCTAATATCATTTGTTTTGAAATCAATTAATAATCTTCACAAATTAACTAAATCAATAATATATATCACCATTAAGTCAAGCAGTTGAGAAAGCCTGGCTCATAGTCTTAGTAGCTTGATGACCAACAAGGGTGTGATTAGCTAAACAAAGGATAATGTTCTAATACTATGGTAACTGTTGTCTATTATTGAATTTTAACAAGGTAAGGGCTAATTCTCTAATTATTTAGTTTCTTATCTAGAGAAATTTAATATGAATACCCATCTAATTAGTGACAGAGAAAGGCTAACAAACATATTTATAGTGTAGATTAGCATAATCAACAACTATTAATATCCAATTATGTAAAACAATTTGTTAAGCCAAATGGTGATCATGTTGTGATTGAATTTTATTGTGGCACTTAAGCATATATGAATTATGTATTATGTGGGTTTTTTTCCGAGGTTTCTATAATAGGGAAGTTGGCCTGATTTATTCCTCCTATGAGAGGTCTTAAATCTTATCCTATATATATATATATATATATATATTGGTTGTCCTATTAAGATCACAGAGAGTTTACACAACCTTGACAGCATGTAAAGGATGACATTTGTTCACCCTCCTTTTCTCTTCTTCTCTTTCTCCCTCAAGTGTTCATGGCTAGCGAATTCATGTTCAAGTAGTATTCTATTATTCACACATACACATGCTATAAGATGAGATTATATGAATTTAATATTTGATGGCTCAATTTATTTTTAGTATCAGAGTCAACTTATTTAAGTTTTGTGATTTTGTATGCGTAAAAATTCATTTTAGATTTTTTTTTTCCTACTTGAGGATGAATTTGTGTTATTTATTTGAATTCTATCTTAGAAAAATCTAAAAGGTTTCAGGACTTTTGGTGTTATGACGTTCATGAGTTGCACTCACATAGCATCTCCGAATGGCTCTAGACTATTGTGAGATTTGGCTTTTCTTAGTCAATTATACTTCTTTGCCCTTAATATTTTTAACACGATATTCCAAATATACTATAACTTTTATTTACAAAAGATGGATCCCCTAATTTATCTGTCTGGCTAGAATGAGCTAGTCCCGTGAGTAAATCTACAAGTGACCACGGTGCTTCGGTTTAGTTCTTGTCTGTCCTTGTAAATCTCTAACCTTTCTTGTGATTCAATCTTCTCACATGAACCAAGGCTTAATCTCAACGCCTGTTGCTGTTAATCTCCCAGACCAAACCCTCTTATTCTCTCTTGAGTCCTTGATAAATTTATTATTATTTTATTAATCCTTTAAAGCTTTTGAATTTTATGAAAGAACACTGCCAAGTACCAACTAATTAATGATGGGGATTTGTGTAAAATCATTGACTTTAGGCTAATAATTTTACTGTAAAGAGACACTCTCTCTACACGTTAAGTTTTCAGCATTCTAGCATTCTAAGATTTCTCTTTAAATCATACTTGTAAGGTTAGAGCATGGTACTCATATCAGTCATTGGAGATTCTCAAATTTCCTTCACATCATTAATAAAATTTGATTGTTATTTCTCTAATTTTCTACCTTGATCGCTAGTTTTGCGATACTCTCATGATCCTTGAAGATTCCAATATCCAACATCGATCATTGATTAGCAGCTTGTACTTGATTATAAGACCAATATTAATGTATGATACAAGTATACTTTCTATATTTATGCATGCCCCAATTCTACACATTACAGAGAAGGGTGCTAAGGTACAATAAAGACACTGTTGACCATGGAATATGGTTTCAATCTAATGAATATCATGATTTAGTGGATTATGCTAATAGTGATTGGATTAGCTCTATTGATGATATGAAGAGCACATCTGACTATGCATTTTTGCTTCTTTCAGGTGTGCTCTCATGAAATTCTAAGAAGCAAAGTATTGTTGTTTAGTCTATTGTTGAAATAGAATTTATTTCAACATGTAGGGTGTTAATCAAGCCATTTTACTTTGAAAAAAAAATTAAAGGATTTGAGGATTCAACAAAAAGATCTAATTGTGTCAACAAATTAGCAATTTCAATGGTGAAAAACCATGTCAACGTGGCATGGTGTCACAAGTTGGCCTTGTGAACTAGTTCAGTAGATAAACATGCTTGATTTTGAACAAAACTTGGCAAGAAAATCAAGCACGAAGAGGAGGCCCTATGGTACAAATTTGAGAGCAAATACACTTGTGTATTATTTTTCCTAATTTTTTCATTTTAGGGGTATTTATGTCTTTTTGACATAGATCATTTGTCAGTATAAGTAGAAAAGCACATATGAGATAGTACCTGAGAACCCTTTCAAGATAGGAGGAAAGCTCTTATGTAAACTAGGAAATAGTATGTCTACTTATAACATTAGGGCCTTGGCTTAGAATGCTCTTTAGGGGGCACGTTTGGTGACCTGGGTGGGCACTATAGCAGAGGTTGAGGATCATAATGTGGTGGCTTAGAGATTCCCTTTACATATTTAAAACTATGTAATGAGACCTATATTAATAAAACGTAATTGTCCTTCTCCTTATTTTAAAAAAATCCCTTTTTGATGTACAATAGAGGCTTCTTATATGGCATTTCTTTGAGACTCAATATGCATGAATACTTCGACTACATGCTCATCTTTGCTTACGAATATGTTATGCATGGGATTTCAGTCGTATAGGTGACAAAATCCACAATGCCTCATTTATTTATCCAAGTGTGGCTTGAATTTATTGGAAAAATGGCATGTCACCAACATATGATGACATGCATTGCATGATTTTGGCTAGAAAGCTACCAGCATGTGATAGTAAATATTAAAGCTTGGTTGTGCTAGAGAGTAAGTTGGGTGATTTGCAATTGGTGGATTCAACTTGTCAAAAACATATGAGGCTTATGACTGGAGCAAACACCCATCGAAATAGCAAAGAGATTCTATTAAGGACTTGACCAAAAGTGTTAAAAGAGGTCTGAGCAACTCAAGGACTAGTGTATGAGATATTGTATTTGAAGGAATATTAATGATGCATCGAGTGTAAGCATGTGCAAAAGTTAGTGGACTTGTTGCACAGCACGGGATATTGATTATGCACTCATTCATAATAACATTCAAAGGAATCCAAAACCACTTAAGAAAGTGAGTGAATTGATGGCTTATTTAGCAGGAGAAAGCCTTAGGAGAAGCCCCGGTCTTTTCAAGAAGACTTGATCACATCCTTTGAAGAATATAAGCTATCAACAAAACCATGGTCATGCTAGAAAGTGTGGCCACAACAAATAGTTGACACATCCTATGAGATGACATATCTCTTCTGATGTGTTGAGTGAACAAATCTTATTCAATGAATCCAAAATCCTATAAAAGGGCAAGAATCCAACTCAAAGAAGTAAACTAGGAGGGGACAAAACTAATCTAGTTGAGATCGATTATGCACTGTCATGTGGGTGTAATGAGTGAGTTGTAGCACTCATCCACAAGATTCAAGACAAGATGCTAGAGGAGCTAGCACATCATAGTCACATGTCAAATGACGATGACACCCAATGTAATGAGCTAGGGTTACATAATCACTTAGTGAAATAGCAACAAAGACTTGAAGCATAGCAGAGTAGTACAACATAGTCACAAGATAAACATTGTAGCAATGACTAGGGGATTCATAATTGATCATGTACAAGAAAAGTGAAGCTTGAGCAAGAGTGAAGGATGCTTTATGCTCAACCCCTATCAAGCCATTGATGTAGGGGAGCTATCAAAAGAATGCCCTTAAAGAAAGAGTCATCAAAAAGATATGCTTGAACTAGGCTATGAGGACCTAGACATTGATGAATGTCACTTAAGAGTGCCAAGAAAGGGCACTAATCTTCGTAGGAGTGGCTATGAAGGCCAAGATACAAGATTGTATCAACTTTGAAATGCTAGCACTTAATAGTGCAAACATAGGAGGGGTCGTAAAGGCAAAGATGCTAGATAGCATCAACTCCAACAAGATTGTGATGGTTAAGATGCCATGAAGGCGTCAATTTAGAAAGCGTTAGAGAGATCCAATTGAGCGTGAAAATTGAGTAATGAAGTATAATGGATTAATAGAACCCAATACGAGCAAACTTATGAGTAAGAAATGGGACTTGCAAGTAAGCAATATTTTGTTAGCTAGGAATGGACTTGTGCATGAACAAGACATGAGACTTGCACCTCTCACATCAATGGAATGGAACATTAGATGTAGGGCTATCTATCAATAAACATCCAAAATACCAAGTAAGTGGACAAACTATAAAGGTAGCACACGCTTAAGCTATAGAGGCAGTAAGCCATCAATTGTGCAAGGATAGTGTGTCACAAGCTACAAAGCTAGTGAGGTAAGCATAAGTTATAAAGGCAATAACCCAAATACTACAAAGGTAATAGGGCAGTTGAAGTTGTAAAGGTGACAAAATTAGAGAGCTGTGGAGATAGTGGCATATGTTTTTATGTTGGGATGATGAAGTAGAGTTTAGAAAGGTAGATCACAAAGTCTACGGAGGCAGCAAAGCTTGAGACACCAAAGTTATAAAGGTAACTACCCAAAGGTTCGAAGGAAACAAAAAAGAAATGGTGTGAGTTGAAAGAGGCAAAGCCAAAAAGAAGTCAAAGGAAGAGCTAAAGAGCAGCAAACAGATGATATCCCAAAAGCTATGTCAGGATGAGGGTACTATTCATCAAAGCTTCTTGAATGATGTTAGCTTAAAGAGACAAACATAGATTGGTCGAAGAAGAAGCTCGAGTGTAACAAGTTGAAGGCCCACGTGAAGATTCGAGAAGCTAATACTTAGAAAGAGAAACCTTTATGGAATCTGTGTCAAATTAAGACATTAATGAGAACATTGAAATTTGAAGTAAGGGAAAATGTCACAAGTTGGCCTTGTGAACTAGTTCGATAGGTAAACATGCTTGATTTTGAATGAAACTTAGAGAGAAAATCAAGCATGAAGATGAGACCTTATGGTGCAAATTTAGGAGAAAAAGCACTTGTGTATTATTTTTCTTAATTTTTCCCATTTTGAGTGTATTTGTGTCTTTGGAGAGAAAATCAAGCATGAAGAGGAGGCCCTGCAATGCAAATTTAAGAGCAAATGCACTTGTGTCTTATTTTTCCCATTTTGGGGGCATTTGTATCTTTTCAGCATTAATCATTTATTCAGTGTGAGTAGAAAAATACATGGCTGTGATCTTTACATTTTTATCTTCATGTCCATGTGAGATAGCACTTTAAGACCCTTCTGAGCTAGGAGAAAAGCTCTCATGTCAACTCAGAAAAGTATGTTTGCTTATTCCATTAGAGCTTTGGCTTAGAATACTCTTTAGGGAGGCACATCAAGTGACTTGGGTGGGCACTGTGGCACAAGGTTAAGGATCAGAGTGTGGTGGCTTAGAGATTCCCCTTACACACTCAAAATTGTATAATAAGGCATACATTAATAAAATAGAGTTTTCCCTCTCTTTATTTTAAAAAAGTCCCTTCTCAATGTACACTAAAGGCTTTTTGTGTGATACATTCTTTAAGACATGGTATGCATGAATGCTTTGACCACATGCTCATATTTACTTATTGACATGTTACACTTAGGAAATTGGTTGTATAGGTGATAAAATTCATCATACCCTGTTTATCTATCAAAATGCAGCTCAAATGTATTGAAAAGCTAGCATGTTGGCCAAGAGTTGAAAACATACACCACACAATTTTAGTTAGAGAGCTACCAGCCTATGATATATGGCAAGATCAATTATTATTTTGTTCATCATGTTGAAAAAAGACAAGGAGATAAGTCTTGTTTATTGCTACACTAAAAAAGTCATGTTGATTTGTTTACGTTGTTGATTTGTTTACTAAAATAATTCCAAGATTAAAATTTGAGTTTCTTAGAGCTCTTCTAGGTGTGTCAAGAAAAAGTGTCAAGAGGGAGAATATAAAAGTGACATACTTTTACTTAACATCTATGCATCTTTTACTTGTGGATTTATTTATTTATTTATTCCTTTTTGATAACTTCTAAGCATATTATCTGTATTTGTAAGGTGGGGTAAAAATATTTATTCCATTTTAAAGCCTTTTAAAGCATATTATTTATTCCTTGTTTTGTTGACTTATGTAGAAAGAGAAGAGATGTAATACTTTGCTTTGATAATGAATGTTTAAAATGAAGCCTTATGTAATAAGGAGTGAGAAGTTCCTTTGCATAAACAATTTCAAGCCTCCTTCTTTTATGTTTATGTTCAAAGCACACTTGATGTCTAGGTTCTTCATCCTCTCTTAATGATTTTATGATTTAAGCTATTTCCTTCTCTGGTTAATGGTTAGCTCCTTGCAAAAATTTTCATGTGCTTAGACCATTTTATCTTCATATTTTTTGATTTAAGAACAACTATTTCCAATAACCTTCACAATCTAAAAGAAAAAGATTACAATTATCGAAAATAAAATGAGTTATTAAATAAAATATATGTGATCACATCCTACAATATGTATTTGTGTTAAAAAATTAAAGTGTAATCAATTATAATTGAATATGAATTTGGTATTTATAATCACTTGTGAAAAATCATCCATAATCATGGAAGATGAAAAGGTATCTATGGCTATATATTAGAAAGGAAAGAGATGGCGAACAAATCCTATCCCCTATATGTTGTATGGATTGTGTAAACTTTGTATGGATTGAGTAAACTTTCTATCTATGTTTTCAATGGGACATTATAGGTTAAGACTAATACCTCTCTTAATAGAAACAAATTAGGTCATCCTACCCATTTGATATATCCATGTCTTTAAGACGTACAAATTGAGAAAACAACTAGAATCAAAACTTCAGAAAGAACTTTGATAGGCAAGTGACCGAAGTCAGAGTTTCAAAGAGTACTCTAATGGTCAAGCTAGTAATCTCATAAAAAATAATGTAAAATGAGAATGAAAGTGAAAACCCCTATAAAAGGTGTATACCCTAGATTTTATAGAGAAGTAATGTATAAACTGATATAATAATAGGTGACTTGATGACTAATCATAACTATAGATTATCAGACTCTTATTGGTCGATCAAGCTTATATCAAATGATTAGCTTGTACTAAGTGGGCATATGGTAAGATATTTTGGGGTTGGATCAATCATATATGGACCGATTACTTATATTGGACTTCACTTGTTTAGACCTAATCAGACTGGGTTAGTCTATTGTAAGCCAATCAGCCTTTCTTAGGTAGTCAATTATTTTGGGTTATGTCACTTACCCTTCACCCTTCAAGTGAGGTTTGTCAAGTGTTTGTTGGATTATTGAAAGCTCTGATGGCTTAAGCATCGAGCATCTCATGTTTAGAGCTTCTGGTGGCCCAACTATGTGCTTGCAATTAAAAATCTGAATTTCAAAAGTTTTATTTAATATAGTATTAAAGAGCTTTTTGAGCTTGACTTAATGTTAAGGAGGCCGCATAATATATTAGATATAGAGAGAGCCACTCGGGCTAGATGTAATACTAAGGAAGCTGTCTGGATTTGATATAATAGTGAGGGAACTGCTCAGACTTGACTTAGTACTAAGGGGACTACTTGGGTTTTTAGCACCAAGGAAGTTGCTCAAATTTTTCATAAGCTTATGGCTCATTTCTAAAGTTTCTATTGATTCACTTTTTTTTCTCCTTTTGATCAATTAAACACGTAATTCACTATCCTAAATCTTCTATCACTTTTTGGTTTTTTAGCTCTTTGGCTTGTGTGAGCTCTTTTTGCTCAAGTCAACTAATCGTGGCCAAAAAATCCTACACAGTGAATAAAACTAGCTATACATGACAATGAACTTGCTAAGCAAGCTATGATGTTTCAGTTAATTATCACTCAAAAAAGGCATAGATTAGTGTGTATCCCTATTGTGTTTCCATAAGCGAGACCCTTATTTTTAGGTGTGACCTTTAACAAATGATCTTCAAATTAATGGGCTGGAAAGTCGATCATCTTCTAAGTTTTCAGGTCAATCAGCCCTTGTAACAATGAATAAATTTTTAGGATAAGCATTGGACTCTACATGTTTTTCTCCCCTTACTTACAAAGAATAACAATAAGTTAGTACAAAAATGTGCAAACCTGTCTTCTTGTATCAATTTCTAATAGTAAATTGTAGCAATAAGCATGGTATAATTCTTTAAGTAATATCATCATGTGTGCTCATATGCTGTGTTTAGTAAACATTCTTCAAAACTAGTAGGATAAATTAACCATCATAAAAGAAATTCTCATGCATGTTCAAGCATGCCATCATTTGTATTTGCATAAAAAATGATATTATAAAGCTTTTAAAAGCGTTTCCAACCAAATGACATTATATGTAAGTGTCTTGTATTAGCAACCCATGGAGCATAAGCATTATCAAATTTGAAATATTTTGAAACACAATAATTGGCCATATGTTTATGTAAATATGTCATATATTAATGATGTGTAGCTAACTAATTTTATTAAACTTCTATGGAGCCATAACTTTTCCACATGGTCTTATCATATTCTACAATTTTCTTTGTTGGACAATTGTTTTCATACTATTGATATGTTACAAGCCTACATGTATATTAAAACATAATCTCTTATGTCAAGCTTCAACCTTTATTATGTATCGAAAGCTCACATTTAACTTAAGAGTGCTAATGAATGGGATTTAGTCACTTGACTTCTTTACAACTCCATATAGTTCAATAAAGATATAATACTTAAACTTGAAATCAATTTGCCACAAAATACAAGATTACTCACTTTCTCTTAGTGGTTTCATCATCACTCATTTGAACTATTTTATTCAATAGTAAACTATTAATAATGCATTTCATGACCAAATATGGGATAACAAAGGTACTAACATAGGATTCTGAAGCCATTTTCTTTTATACTTATCACCTCTTCTTTTTTCATTCATGACCTATGATATTATTATGGTTATTGTGTTTTTTATAGCCTTTTTCTGCTTTCTAGAGTCGATTAATTGAAACTTGTCATGATAAAAATAAGGTATATACTCCTTATTTAAGTAACTTGGTGGCACCTAGATACTCATATACTAACAAGTAAGACTTTCAACAAACATTTAGTAACATTAACAGTCTTATGAGCATGGTCTTATACTAGTACCTTCGAAAATCAATTAATTAATATTTTGTTTGACTAGCCATTTTCCCTTATTGATTAATAAGGATTAGACATTCACATGCTACATTAGAATTTCACTATGTGTTTTTCATGCTTGACTAGCCTTTTTCAAGCAGGATGTAAACTCTTAGATTAATTAATTAAAATTATTATCAAGCAATTTGCCCCAAGTCATGTACTCCAATACATCACATGATACCTTTGACTAATTTAGTGAATTTATATATGCTAGAGGCTTGGGTTTACTAAAACTTCATATGTGGTCAATATTAACCATATAAAAGATCAAATTGGCTTGCAAACAAACAACTAAAGCCTAAATTGGCCTAACAACTTTTAAATATATAGCTTTTTCAAAAGCTATATGGTCTTTGGTCAGTCTTATGGTAATCACTTCCTCATAACTACTAAAGACCCACCTCAAATACAATTGAAAAACTATGTAGCCTTGTGTCACCACTTAATGCCATCGCAAAATGAGAAGGGATAAATTAAATCAACATGCATTTATAAAGTGAGATGATTTGACGTACCTCATTTTTTTTCACCTTCTTCATCCTTATAACTTGTTTTTAACAAAATATCATGGACAACAATAGGATCAATCCTTACACAAGTTTTTTCAAGTGAAAAAGCTTGGTTAAAATCATTGGTAAAGCCCATCAACACATAAGATGCCAATAGAAATAAAAGTAGAAAAACTTCAAATTAATGGAAACAAAGAAATCTTAAAATGAAAGAGGTGGTAAACTTAAGGACCTGAAGCATTGTATTTAGTATCATATAAATTGATAGAACAACTAAGAACCACTTTTGCTTTTGAAAAAGTGCAACTATAGTAAGAAAAAATTTAGGGCCTGTTTGGAAACTTGTTTTGTTTTTCTATTTTTAAAAACTGTTTTTGAAAACAGCTCAGACTTGTTTTCAAAAATAGTTTTTAAAATAGGATTTCAAAACAAAATTTTCAAAACTATTTTTAAAAACAGTTTTACCAAATAGGTTTTTTTATTTTAAAACCAGTTACCAAGCAGGCCCTTAATATTTAGCATTCTCTAACCTCAAACTGAAGACATTTTAAGGCAAGTTCAACTAACTTTGTGGCATCATCATTTGCATATTGCCCTCCTGGAGATGAGTCCATCAATAACAAGACATTTTCCCCCTTATCAGACCCAAAAATCTTGTTAGCAATTTGACACCCTCGAAAACAACAGATTTAGATAATTGAACTATGCATACAATTAGGTGGCCTTATATAATGTCAACAAAATATATAATATAGATAATAATGACAAGGATAATATAGCTTCCTCAAGTTATGTGATGAAAAATAAGAAACAATGTTAGTATCCAGAAGCAAGGCTAGGAATCTAAAGGTGATCATCCACTCTGGGACAACATATTTTCCTTGTAATCTTGTCTGTGATATTAGAACCTGGTTATACATAGATTTTCTTCATAAATGATAATATGAAAATGACATGATGAATCATCCTCTGAATGTAGGGTTAATAATTCTAAGTCCATAAAATAGAATAAAGCATAACACAAACATTTACATGGATAAGGTTTCAATATGAATTTCACTAACTAATATGTAAAATTCCCCATAATCAGCTTATGGAATAACTTTAAGTTTCAACACATGCCTAGATATATATTTCTAACCCATGAGAGAAGCATATATGATGTTTAAGCATGTTGGAAGGTATAACATGTTACCTGTTGAAGATTCGGTCACCAACCAATAAAGTAATATGCTATTTCAAATTGTAGGCAAATTCAAGTTGGATTCTCAAGGGCATGTAAGCAAATAGTAGATATGCAAATTTGGCAAACTACAATCAATCTCTTAGTAGGAAGCAACCAAATCTCTATCTTAAAGGTTATTTGCACATTGCTTAAGATTTTCTAACCATAAATTAAAATTAAATTCAAGGCATAGGAACCCATACCTTTGCAAAAAAAGAATGGTTGATGGGTTGGTTTTCCAAACTCTTTTAATTCCCTTTTTATTCATGGTTGACTCAATTAAGACATTGGGCATTGTATAAAATATGAAATGTAGTGTTTTATCCTCTACTAGAATAAAGATTGTGCCTAAATCTGTCTTCTATGTATTCCACAACATCATCATCTAGCTTCTCATCGAAGAGTAACATTGTGGTAGGCCATTTCAACCTATCCTACCTCTTTAGTGCTCGTCTTGCCTTTGGTAAGGTTGAGGCTATTCCAAGCATTGATTATTTGTTCATAAACCTCCTTTGGATGACATTTAATACATCCACTTTAACTTAATTCCATGCCAGTTTTATCAGTTCCAACGTCAATTTTGATATTGGGAGATCTACATTATTCTATTGGCTTGTGATTTCTTCACTTAAACTGAATTTGCACCAAGGCAAATATATATGCAGTTATTTTTATTTTGGTTGCTACACCTTAGTGCCATAGGTTAATGTCATAGGCCTGTAGGTCTCTAGTTGAAACTAAGTGGCATATGTTGCTAACTCTTGGCTAACATGCTAGCCTTCTAATAAATTCAAGCCACATTTATCTAGATAAATGGGACATTATAGATTTCATCACCCATAAAACTAAAATCCTATGCACAACATTTCCATAGGAAAACATAAGCATTTAATTGAAGCATTCGTTCATATTGAATCTCAAAGAATGCACCAAATAATTAGGCTTTAGTGTACATTGAGAAGAAACTTTTTGAATAAGGAAAGGGTTAACTCTATTTTATTTATATATATCTCATTACATAATTTTAAATGTGTAAAGGGAGTATCTAAGCCACCACAGTCTAATCCCTAACCCATGCCATAATGCCCACCCAAGTTACTAGATGCACCCCTAAAGAGCATTTTAAGCTAAAGCCTTAATGGCATAAGTAGACATGCTTTTCTAAGTAATGCAACATCTTATATGGACGTGAAGATAAAAATGCAAGGATCACAACCATGTGCTTTTCTACTTGCACTAGATAAACAATCTATGCTAAAAAGACATAAATACCCCCAAAATAGAAAAATATGGAAAAATAATGCATAAGTGTATTTGCTCTCTATTAGCCTAGCTATCATGTCTTCTTCAGTTTTGATATTCAAAAATAATTTTATTTGATGTCATGATCTAACCATATCCTTTTGAGTGTTTGCTCATTTTGTAGACTTAAAGTTGATTAAGTGATATTCAAGATATCAAGAGATCTAACCTAGCCTTAAGGTTTATTGATTTTTTTCTAAAATCTTTTGTATGTGTGTTCTAATCAGTTTTGATCCAAATAATTTTCTAAAAATAGATAAACTGAGGTAGAAATAAACCAAATGAAATGAGTTTAAAACAAATATTTTCTAACTATGCTTTTAATGAATTCTCACAAATTAAAATTTTATAAAAATTATTTTGTCCTTTGTGAATTGATTCATACAAGGAATCTTGTGAAATGCATTCAAATCAATTCACAAATCAATTCATGAAAAAAGCATTTGAAAATGCTTTTACTGAAACATTAGAAAATATTTTGAATCGATTAGGTAATTAATTCACAATCTTTTTATACCAAAGGTTAAATTGATTCATGCATTGATTTGGTCATGAACTTCTTCATGATCTTCATAATATAAATCGATTCACAAATCGATTAGTTAGTTATAACCACCATGAATCAATTCATGAATCAATTCAAGACTTAAAAATTAGTTATTTTCAAAAGTTAGTTACAACAATTATAAATAGCCTTCATCCTTTTCAACATAATAGAGTTTTCAATTTTCTCACACTTTTCGAGTGCAAAAATAGTGAGAGTTTTTGAACTTCATCTAATTTAATCCTACCTCTTCAATTTACAGTTAATTTACGATCTTAGATCAAATCTATGAAGAACATAATTGATTAATTGAGATTTTCATCTCAATTATTGATATTGCATACCTAACTTCTATTTCTTGATTATAATTGCAATTTCTAGGTTGATAGGAATTGGAGATACAAGGAAGAGGTTGATCTTCCTTTGCATCTTCATTAGTTGTAAGGTTGATTACAATTAAGCTAATGATGTAGTGTTATTGTATCTATAGGTTTTACAAAAGCCTAATGTAAATCTTGTTATAAACTGGCTATTCAGAAGCCCAGATAAAATCTTAATGTAGTTAATAAAAGATATCATCTGATTAAGGATTGATCCTAGTATTCTGGTTTATATTTTTATATTTTTGAATTATGATATTTTTACTACATTGTATTTTTGATGTTCTACATTTCTTATTTAATGCATTCCTAAACTTATAGTTATTCTATTTATTGTTGAACTATTTAACTTGATTAATTAGTAATTGAATTCCTAATTCTACCAATGACTCCAATATTATCTTAATTTACTAATAGAATTTTATTGAAAAATCTTGTGCAACAAAAATCCAATCTCTAAGTCAAAAGAGTATTTTTACAAACATAAATATGGCAAAATCTTATAATTTTTAGGACCCTTGGTTTGTATCAGAGCTTTGGCTCTTGATACTTTTTATTTTTTTATAAAGAGAATGGATTTTAGCTTCACATTGTTGCCTGAATGTCCTCCTTTGAATAAGCCACCAAATTTTAATGGACATCACTATACCTATTGGAAACAAAATATCAGAGACTTTATTGGATCAATTGACATTAATATGTGGGAACATGTAGAGGATGGTTATAATCCACCATAAACACTAATAAATGGAGTTGTTAAACCTAAGCTTAAGCCCTTATAGATAGAATAAGAAAGAAAGAAGCACCTTCTTACCTCTAAAGTGAAATGGATTATTTCTAACTCACTTTCCCTTAATGAATACAACAGGATTTCAAATTGCACTTCTGCTAAATGGATTTGGAACACTTTGGAAGTAGCACATGTAGGCATAACTCAAGTTAAAGCATCTAAAATGCATGTATTAGTGTCTAAATATGAAATGTTTAAGATGGAAAAGGGTGAATCAATGACAGATCTCATTCAAAGATTTACTACCATAACTAACCATTTGATGTTGCTAGGAAGAACCTTTGATAATGCAGACTTCGTTCACAAAATCATCAAATATCTTACTGAAGAATGGCAGCCAAAGGTGACAGCCATAAAGAATTTACTAAAGATAGGGATGCCAACAATTCAAAAGCTCTATGGAAATCTAGAAGAGCATGAATTAGAGCTGAAAATATATAAGCAAAAAGGTGATGATAAAAGGAAGAAAAATCTGACACTCAAGGATGCAAAATCATTTGAAACTAATGATGAGGAGTTTGATACTAATGAAGAATCTGATGACAAAGACCAAATGACACTCCGAAGCAAAAAGTTATAGAAACTCCTAAGAGAAAAAGGGAATAAGGAAAAAAGGAAACCTATTCCACAAAAGAGGAATCAAAACAAAAATGAGCAAGAAAGTTCCTCATATACTTCTACATGCTTTGAATGTAAAAAATTGGGGCACTTTAAACCAGATTGTCTAATATTCCTAAAGAGACAACTAGAGAATGAAAGAAGAAGAGAAAACTCACTTTCAAGAAAAGCAATCTACTAATTTGGGATGATGGACAAGCTGAATCTAGAGATGAAGAAGAAATTGAGGAAGAGGTAGTGCTCTACCTCATGGCCAGAATTGATGATGAAAATGAGGTATTTAGAAACCAATCCTTCTTTTACTCTAGAGATGACCTTAATTCAATTGATGACTATTCTAGTGATTATAAATCTAACTCTATTGATGATGATCAAATTGATGATTTGTATGAAGAGTTATATGATGTTCTAAAAAAGGCTAAGAAATATCAAAAACATGATTGAGTAGAAAAACAAGCCTTACTTGAAAAAATTCTGCCAAATTGAGAAAGAGAAAAATGATTTGTATGATTTAGCTAAAAAAGTTTTAAGTGAAAATAAAGCTTGTGACTAATGAAAAAACTTACAAATCCAAGATAAACACATTAACCAAGGCTTTACATGATTTCACAAATAGAAAATTGAGGCTGAATGATATGCTGCAAAATCAAACTATTTTTCAAAACAAATCAAGTTTGGGATTTAGACAACAAACCAAAAAAAAATCAAAGAAAAGTTCTAAAATTGTCAAGTCTAATAAAAAATTCTATCATATTACATGCTTTTACTATAATTAAAAGGGACATCATATTAAGCATTGTCCTTATAAAAATGGTACATATGAAATGAAAACTAATGAGAAACTAGTTTGGATGCCAAAAACACTTACCCTATCAAAAACTTTGTTATGTCTACTAACACATTTGGACCCAAGACTTTCTAGGTACCACAAATACATGTGTAATTGTTAATTTGCAAGTCTGTGGGATACACAAGAGTAATCTATAGTTCCTAGATAGTGGTTGTTCATGCCATATGACAAGAAACAAGGACAAATTCCTTTCTCTCACACAAATAACTAGAGGCAAAGTAACTTTTAGTGATGATGGTAAAGGTAAAGTGAAAGGAATTAGCAAGGTTAGCAAACTACCAAATTATTTCATTGATGGTGTGTTGTTTGTAGAAGACCTTAAGCATAACCTACTTAGTATTAGCTAGTTTTGTGATAAAGGAAACCAAGTAATCTTTAATTCAAATAATTGCTTAGTCATAAACAATAATGACAAATAGGTTAAGCTAGTAGGTAGTATGATTAACAATATCTACATGATAAATCTAGACTCAGAATCAAACTTAGATTCCACTTGTCTGGTTAGCATTAATGATGACTCATGGATTTGGCATAAAAGACTTGGACACACCAACATGGGTATCATTGGAAAATTTTCTAAAAAGGACTTAGTGTTGTGATTGCCAATATTGAAATATACTAAAGACAAAATATGTGATGCATGCTAGAAAGGAAAGTAAGCAAAGTCCTTATTTAAGTCAAAGTCCTTATTTAAGTCAAAAAACATTGTTTCAACTAGATAACCTTTAGATTTACATCACATGAACTTGATTGGTCCATCTAGAATCAAAAGTCATAGAGGAAACCTCTTTGTCTTTGTGATTGTAGATGACTATTCAAGGTTTACATGGACCCTATTTTATCCCACAGAAGTCGCACATTAGAAGCTTTTAAAAGGTTAGCAAATGTAATTTAAAACTAAAAAGAGTATTCCGTTTTAAATATTAGAAGTGATCATGGAAGAGAGTTTGAAAATAATGACTTCACTAGTTTTTGTGAGGAAAATGGTATAAACCATAGCTTCTTAACACCTAGAACCCCTCAACAAAATGGTGTTATTGAGAGGAAAAATAGATTCTTAGAAAAGATGCCTAGAATCATATTAATAGAAAGCCCCCTTCCAAAATCCTTTTAGGCTAATGTAGTAAAAATTGCATGCTATGTATTGAATAAAGTTCTAATCAGACATATTTTAAACAAAACCCCTTATGAACTCTATTATAAAAGGAGCCTAACATATCACATCTTCATGTTTTTAATTGTAAATGCTTTGTTCACAATAATGGCAAAGATAATTTAGATAAGTTTGATGCTAAATTTGATGAAGGAATTTTTATTCAATATTCTTCATCTAGCAAAGCCTTTTGTATCTTTAACAAAAGGAGTTTGAAGATTGAAGAATCTATACATGTTGTCTTTGATAAATCTTCCTTAACTGTTGATAGATCTATAGAGGAAGAGAAAGAGCAAGAAAATTCACTATTCTCTGACTGAAATATAAACCAGTAAAGAGATCAATCAGAGAAAACAAATGCAAATCACAAAAAGGATGACACTACTGAATTAGACATCTCAGAACCTTGCACACTAAAACAATAGAAGTTTATGCAAAGCAATCCGAGGGATCAAATCATTAGAAAAAACATCACAATGGGTAGCACATAGCAATTTAAAGAATTTGCAATCACTCAACATTTGTGTCTTAGTTTGAACCTAAAAATATTAATGCATCCTTAATAGACGAAAATTGGGTTATGGCAATGCATGAAGTGTTAAATCAGTTTAAAAGAAATCAAGTTTGGACTGCTGTGCCAAAACCGGATGATAATTGATAACTCTATGAAAATAGAGTTATCTTGATGGCTTCTAGACTTAAATTATTGAAGTTTGAGAGTGATTTTTATAAATCAATCTTTATTATTAGTTATTTTTTTTATTTTATCTAAAGTGGTTTTATTGTTTTATTTGTGAAAATTTTAGATAGGTTAATAGAGGAATGGAATTGAATTGATGATGTGTATTTGCAAATGTTTAAATCCTAATTATGGCTTGAAAAATGAAGAGAAAGGAGGAATGTAATTTTTTTTTACCAGCTGTTAAAGAGAGAAGGCAGCTATTACAGTAAGGATATAGCATTACAATTTTTTTACTAGCTGTAACTTTATTTTTTTAGTAGGGACTAGCATTATTTGAAGAGGTAAAAATTTTGATTAAAAGAGGGTAGCAAGGGAACATGTCAACTAGAGTCTTGGACACATTCTACCTATTTTTGGTGCTCTAAACCCTGGAGCAGTGGAGGGCACGTGAGTTAGCAACATATTCTGCCCATTTTTGGTGCCCAAAACCCTAGAGAAGAAAGAGGTTGGTGTTAGGATAGCAACCAGACCCAAAAAAAGAAATAAAAGTACTGCATTTAGTAGAGGAAGCAGAGGAGGGTGCAGAAGAGGCAGAAATGATGTAAGGGAAAGAAGGCTTTCAGATTTGACATTGTTTCTTTCCTTTTCTTCATTTTCTCCTATTATTTCTTATTTTGGTGAACAATAAATACTTTGTATTTAAGAGTAATTGCAGATTTGAACATAACATAAATTTATTTTAGTTAGGATTGACAATGAACTTTAATCATGTAATGAAATCCTAGACTGTTATTTGTAATACTGAGTAAATCTTTCCCTTTTCATTTCAAGTGTGCTAATTTTCAATTCTTATTGTTGACTGGCCATTAATGATGGGATATAGAAATAACTTCAAATTTGGAAAGATTGAGGTTATGACATAGTTTGAATGATGCAAGTTTAATTTTTTTATACTGTTGATTTGTAGTTAATATAGGAATATATTATTTACCTTGCAAAAGCCAAAAGAACTGGTGCTAAAAATTGTGCTCTAAAATCTAAATTAGCATAGGAATATGTGCAATCTGATTTAAGAGCTCTAAACATGTTGGAATTGGGAAATTTGTATGAGCTATCATGAAGTTCCGATTTACAGGGAAATTTGCTGCACCATTACTATAGTAGTTAGGCAGAAATTGCATGTCAAAAGGATTCATCAATCTTAACTAGTTAATTCATATATTAATCCATTTTTCTTGGAAATTTAGTACCTTTTTTCTTGAATTATTAGTAGTGTAATTCAGTATTATTATTTTGCTCTTTTAATTATCTTAGTTAGCTCAAAGAAATTATTGTTTGCTTAATTGGACTTTTACATTTAAGTTGCAAGAAATTCAATCCCTGTGGAGATGATACTCACTCACTCTATATTACTTGTTGACTACATGCACTTGC
>JANHAO010000527.1:0-46191 GCA_026873985.1 Saraca asoca | reverse complement strand
AAGTGTAAAATCACAAGAGAGAGAGAGAGAGAGAGAGAGAGAGAGAGAGAGAGAGAGAGAGAGAGAGAGAGAGAGAGAGAGAGAATATTAGAAGTTTTTAACATGATTTGACCTAACTCAATGTCTACGTCCACGATTATTTTATTTCTCTGTATATTTTTTGCTGAGTTACAGTATATCTTCGTTGTTTATCTTTTATACAATGATTTCAATCCCTCTTTTCAATGGCTGGGGTGTTACAATCTGAAGGCAATGAATCATAAATTGATTACATGATGGAAAATATTTGATGTGGAAATAGATTTTCATAATTAATTTTCAATTGTCATCTTTAACAACCTGATGGCTAGGAAAGCGTGCTTCGAACTATGGGCTAGACCTTGTCCTTAATGACTTGAAGTTGCTGCTTTGACTCTTATTGACCAATGGTCTGGGTTTGCATTTAGCAACCTGATGCCTTACTCCAACGACCTTAATCTTGGATGAGCTGAGCCCTTATCAGCTGGCATTTCCATTGAACTTTTATCAATCCATTTGTATGGTTCCAAAAATATTCATAACATTAGCTTCCCAACTCTCAGTGTGATCTGCGGACTGGGAGCTGTAATTTGTTGGTAAAAGCTAGCGATTGTGATCTGCTATGCCATCATTTAGACTTTTATCCCATCACATTCACTTCGCTGAATGAGATTTTTGATGAACTTCTTTTATAATTTTCTTGCTTTATTCTTTAATGCCAAGTTGAATGTTCAATAGTTCGCAGATGATAACTCAAAGGTTAACATGAATACGCCTTAACTCGAAACCATGGCTTAATAAATCAATCAAGTTGAATGCCTAGTAGGTCACAAACGATAACACATAAGTTAACATGAATAAACCTCAGCTAGCAAATCATGACTTTATAAATATTAGTCAAGTTGAATGACTAGTAGGTCTCGCCTTAGTTAGTAAACCATGAATTCATAAATTTTAGTCAAGTTGAATGCCCAACAGGTCACGCCTCAGTCAACAAACCATGACTTTGTAAATTTTAGTCAAGTTGAATACCCAATAAGTCGCGCCTCATCTAGTAAACCATAACTTTGTAAATATTAGTCAAGCTGAATGCTCAGTAGGTCGCACCTCAGCTAGCAAACCATGACTTTATAAATATTAGTCAAGTTGAATGCCTAGTAGGTCACAAACGATAACAAATAGGTTAACATGAATGCACCTCAACTAGCAAACTATAACTTTATAGATATTAGTCAAGTTGAATGCCTAGTAGATCACGTTTTAGCTAGTAAACCATGACTTTGTAAATTTTAGTTAAGTTGAATGCCCAGTGGGTTGCGCCTCAACTAGTAAATCATGACTTACAAACCATGACTTTATAAATTTTAGTCAAGTTGAATGCCCTGTAAGTTGCGCTTTAGCTAGCAAACCATGACTTTGTAAATTTTAGTCAAGCTGAATGCCTAGTAGGTCTCACTTCAGCTAGTAAACCATGACTTTGTAAATTTTAGTCAAGTTGAATGCCCAGTAGGTCTTGTCTTAGCTAGCAAACCATGACTTTGTAAATTTTAGTCAAGTTGAATGCAAGGTAAGTCATGCCTCAACTAGCAAACCATGACTTTGTAAATTTTAGTTAAGTTGAATGCCTAGTAGGTCGTGCCTCTGCTAGCAAATCATGACTTTATGAATATTAGTCAAGTTGAATGCCCAGTAGGTCGCGCCTCAACTAGCAAATCATGACTTTGTAAATTTTAGTTAAGTTGAATGCTCCTTAGATAGTAAACTATGACTTTTTTAACCTTGAGAATAGCTTGCTTCCTATATAATCAAGATTAAAAGGGTGAACTCAAATTTATTGAAAATATAGGTGCAGATGTTCAGCATTCCAAGCTCATGGAACTTCAGCTCCATTCATATTTAGGTGATAAGCTTTGTTTCCTAAGTCTTCCTTGATCATGTATAGGCCCTCCCAATTTGATCCTAATGTGCTGTCACTAGCCTTGTGAGCTCCAAGAAGAATAAGGCGCAACATGAGATCACCAAATTTTTAGTTTCGAACTCGGACCTTCCTGTTGTAGTATCTCGCGACTCGTTGTTGATAGGTCACAATCCTGAGGCAAGCTATTTCTCTTATCTCTTCTGTGAGGTTGAGGTTTGTAATGAGTAGCTGATTATTATCTTCTGAATTGAATGTAACTCTTTGTTGTGAAGTTATCTCAAGTTTTGCTAGGATCATGACTTGGGATCCATACACCATTGAGGAGGGAGTTTCTCCTGTGGTGCTACGAGCTATGGTTCTGTAAGCCCAAAGTACCTTCTGCAGCTCATTTACCTATGTTCCTTTCCTGGCCTCCAACCTTGTCTTCAAGATATGTTTGATGATTTTGTTAAGAGCGAACAGAATCATTGCACTGAGGTACTTCTTTGATTAGCCTATCCTATGGAGTTGGCACTTTTTCCCGTAGCTACTGGAGTACTTCTTTGGATGCAACGACCTTAACTTGCCTTTACGTGCCTTGTGCTTGTGCTTGAGCTATCATCTTAACTGCATCAGTCAATTCTCTCACTGTGTTCTCAAGTGCTTCCTGAAGCCGATGCCATGCTTGCACTCCATCAATTCCAGGAACAATAGCAATAGGGTGGCGAGAGGCCAAGGGGGCATGCCAGTGGCAACACCAGTAGTGAGATCGATGGAAATGCCTACCACAGGATAAATTGGGCTTCTAACTGGTAATACATTCCATTGTTGTTCCATGTGACTCTCAGGTTGGTCAACTGCAACGTCTAAACTCCCGGTGGTTCTTCCTCTAGTTTTCGCAATTGGACGAAAAATTAAGTAGAATGTAGTTTAGGGTTCTCATTCTAGCACCAAAATGTTGATGTGTGAATCCAATTAACTAAAGTCTAAAGCTCCAAACTATAAATTGAGAGTGTAAAATTATAAGATAGAGAGAGAGGAAGAACAAGATGACACCCAAGTTTTTAACGTGGTTTGGCCTAACTCAATGCCTACGTCCATGATTATTTTATTTCTTTGTATATTTTTTGTTGAGTTATAGTATATCTTCATTTTATATATTTTGTACAATGATTTCAACCCCTTTTTTTAGTGGCTGGGGCATTACAATATGAAGGCAATGAATCATGGATTGATTACATAATGGATCATATTTGATTTGGAAACAGATTTCTATAATTAATTTTCAATTGTCATCTTCAGCGACCTAATGGCTGGGAAAGTGTGCTTCGAGCTGCGGGCTAGGTTTTATCCTCAATGACCTAAGATTGTTGCTTTAACCCTTGTTGATCAGCGATCTGAGTTTACATTTGATGACCTAATGCCTTACTCTAATGATTTCAATCTTGAATGAACTGGACACTTATCAATTAGCTTGTCTATTGGGCCTTTACTAACTCATTTGTATAGTTCTAAAAATATCCACAACATAACTCAAAAACTAAATTTTAAACCTGAAATTCAAATAGTTTTTGTTAAGATTATTTTTGCCTTATAATTTGTTTAAAATAATACATTTATTATCATATTTAAAACTAACATAAATGTTAAAAAAATATACATCAATGCCCCGTGCCCAAGACAAAAAAGGCACAATAGCAAGAAAGGATCAATGGGCAATCATAGTATTTCCAGGCCCAACAATGTGTGACGCTCGCACGCAAGCATATGTGCGCGCCTTCCTTGGTCTTAGGTTTCCAACCAAAAAGTGGAAAATTATATATAAAAGCGTTTTGATAGGGACAGAGGTTTATGGGTCTATAGCCGCTCTCTTCGCTACATCCTCTAACTCTCTCTCCCACGAACTCTTTTCTTCTTCTTCAACCTCTCAAAACCGGTACAATCCCATCTCACCCTTCCTCCTTTTTTCTCATTCCACCAGCATCCCTTTCCTTTCCTCTGATCATTCTAATGGAAATCTTAAAATCTTATTGTAAATGATATGCATATGATTTCTCTGTCATCAAAGTCATTTGCTTCCTTCTCTGTATCCTTGTTTCATACAGATTATTACGGTGTAATCTCTGATGCTATCTTTAACCAGATGACCAAGTGTATACAAGCTACATGATATAATGCCCATTTGAAATACATGAATGCTGATGCGATCATCTTATCTGTTTTAGTTTAATCCTTTTTGCCATCAATACTAGAAATTGTAATATCAGCTTTAAGGAGTAAGTAAGCCATATGTATTGCTTCTGAAGTCAAGTTCTCACTTTGAATTTTCTTTTATGTGAAGGATTCCATTTTTCAATCCATGATGTAATATGCCTGAGAATCATTGTTTGCAACTCACTTGTCATTTTTCTTTTGTTCATTTTAACTCTTGAATTATACCTTATCCAGAACCTGTCATCCATCCTCTTTCAGGATCGATTCTTATGGAGTCAAAAGACAATGCTGCACCTAAAAGGAAGGTTTGTTTTAGTACTGTATTTACTAATGCACTTTTGATATTCATTCCACTTTGGTATTTTGATGAACAACTCTTCAGCAAAAATTTTTACCAAGAGCTCCACCTCGTCGTGTGCCTAAGCAAGAAGTGAAAAGGTGTGTAGCATTTTGATTGATCAGAGTTCACGTAAGAAGAAAAAAGGGCTTATTTTAATTTGTCTATAATCAATTTTACCTCTATCTGTTCTGTTTTATGCAGTGAAGCTGTTGAGGATGATGATGCTGTCCAGGCTAGAGATTTACTACGGCGTTTCAATGTACTTGTGCTTCCAATTTGATCATTCTCCCCGATTCAGATTTCAGTTTCTTTGCTTCCTATTTTAAAAATTGATGTCTTTCTTGTAGGAGAGTGCACTAAATGCAAAGCCTAAGGCTGAGAAAAAAGGTTTGAAATTCTTTAATCTGCAACTTTGCTAAATTCTGCATTGATAGAAATGCATACTGCATTGTACTTGATTTTTGATAAAATTAATAATTTCATCCTTGAAATTGCAAGGCGGAATGATCCTTTAATTATAAAAATGGCTATAGTAATCCCTGAATAATATTCCATTTATAGGATAGAGTATTATTTAGGGATTGCTATGGCCATTCCTATAATTCAGGAATCGTTTTGCCAATACTTTACAATTTTATGGACAAAATTGTTAATTGTCCTTGATTTTTATTTTATTGGCTTCATCTTAATTTGTGATAAATCATCTTCTTTGTTTTATTATTTGTGCAAATATCTACTCTATGAATAGCTGGTAAAGGGTAATTACTGGAAAATGTTGCATAAACCATTAATAATCTCTTATTCCAGAGAATGGTTCCTGCATTTTCACTTTGAGTGAACACATGATATTTTATTTTTCATCCTGTACTTTGATATTGCACTCAAAACTTAAAAGTTGGAGTTATAAAAATTAAATATTTCTAATGCCAGTTTAAAGACATCTTATGATATATCTACAGATCTCATACTGAAGCCTGACATGTTTTTTAAATTATAACCAACATTATTGTTTTGTTTTCTGAACCGGTATTACTTTTTACAATTTGCAGTGTCATCTTCACAAATTGCCTTTGGTTATGGTGGTTCATCAGCTACCATAAAATCATATGGTAATTCCTGGGGTGCTAGTAATAGTAATAACTCTCAGAGTTCTGCTTTCAGTGGTAAGCTTCTGGCAAATCTTTCTCTCTATATCTCCTTTTTCCTGTGTGCCTGTGGTTTTAACCAGGCAATTTTATGCTGTCATTATAATAAAAATTTTGCAGGTGGAGCTTTTACCCCTGGTGTGACAGAGAAAGAATATAAAGAGCCATGGGTAAGCATGATTTGAGCTAAGTATAAAAGGAATATCACTGATTTTCCTACCTTTTTTATCCAACTTTTTATTTGTTTTCTCTGTGTGTCCGGAGGTATATCACTATATTGATTATACTTGCTATTTTTCTGAGTTATTGGCTTGTTTGATGTTGCTACAGGACTATTATAGTTATTATCCCGTAACTCTTCCTATGAGGAGGCCATATTCAGGAAACCCAGGTACATTTCAAGAATTGTGATCGTATCACATCTATTAACTGTCACTTATTCATCTGAATAATTTTGATTCTTGCTCTTCATTTCATTAATCACTTTTTAGTTGGAAGTTAAAGAATTCTTTAACGTGGATGTTTTTCTTGTAGAGCTTCTTGATGAAGAGGAATTTGGGGAGGCTGCAGAATCCACAACTTATGAAGAAAATGCATTGAATCCAGCAATGGAGCTTGGCCTATTGGTAAACAATCTGATGCTTAAATATCAAATTTACTATATTGTATTTATATATTTTATGATGTCACTTTTGAGTGCATATTTTGGTAGGAGGAAAATCTAGAAGCGAGTATGTTCTTGCTTAAGTTACCACAAGCATTGCCTATAGTTAAGCAATCAGCGAAAGCAGAAGGCAAGGCAGTGGCTGAGAGCTCTAAGCCAACTCGTGGAGCACAGGCTGCGGCAAAGCCCTGTAGTTTGGAAGAATTACCATCTGGCTATATGGGAAAAATGATAGTCTACGAGAGTGGTGCAGTCAAGCTGAAGCTTGGTGATACCCTTTATGATGTAAGCACTGCATTCTGCTGAACATAATTTACAGGATGCAAATTTGAGTGTTTTTGTATTATTAAGTATGCTTTAGATTCTTTAGAGTATAGAAGGCCTGAATATCATATTATTCAAAGTAAAGAAATTAACAATAATAAAAAAAAAATTGTATTCTACAAATTAAAAAATTCATGAGATGTTTAGTCATCCACAAACTCATTTAAGTTCATTGTTTTTGTAAAGATCACCCTTGTTAATCGAGTGGTGTTATTTTATAAGTGGCACATGCAAATTTTGGTTTCTCTTGTAATAAGTTTTATCTTTGTGATTGCCTGCAGGTTTCCCCAGGTATGAATTGTGTGTTTGCGCATGATGTCGTTGCTATGAATACTGCTGAGAAGCATTGTTGCACCATTGGGGAGATAAGTAAGCATGTCACTATAACCCCAGATGTAGATGCCATATTAAACAGTGTGGCTGATTCATGATTAAGTTTTGTGCATTTCTTTCATTTTCTTTTTTCTGCTTTATACGTTCAAGAAATTGTTTCATTCATGTGTTTTAACACAGAATAAAGAACAAGTTGCAAAAGGATATTGCGGCTTTACCCAATAGAATGAAAATATAAAGAAAATTTCTGTTATGGTCGTGTTAATTTGCTATTTGGAGCTTCATATTCTCTAATGATTAATTCTGCTTTGTTCTATAGGTACTAATATGATTATCAGTTTACAAAAAATATTATCATCAGATGCCGTCATTATTTATAATCCAATTCCTTTCCCCATGCCAAACACTACGGAACTTCAAGACATTAATCTCTTAATCATAACTTAAGAAAAATCTTTTCTCCTAGTGTATCACTTTGATGTATAATTAACAAGCTCGGTTCACAGTAACTGTGAATAGGTAAGAATTAAATCAAAATCATCCAGAGGTGAATTGTGGTGGAATACTAGAATATTCACAGTACAAACAGTTGCTACAGAAATGGCTAACAGAAGATATAAGTAATGCATGATTTATTTATTCTTAATGCTTAATTATCAGATTAATTATAACGCCCTTACAAAACTACAACAAATCAAATACAAATTCTTCAATTTGACACAACAATCTTATTTATGACTAGAAACTTGCATGCTTTCTAGAGCTGGTGCAATGTGATCTGAGCTCCATGTTGTGGTTGAAGAGTCATAACTGTATAAGGAGCATGACTGTAAGAAGGCGAAAGTTCAAATGAGAAATGTTGTAAAATCGTAGCTAAAGTCATCTTAGCTTCTAGCATGGCGAAATTTTGGCCAATACAGGTCCTTGGTCCCCAACCAAAAGCAAAGAATGCTGACTGATCCTTAGAGGCCTTGGAAATTCCTTGGTTGAATCTTTCTGGTTTGAATTCTTCTACATCATCACCCCAAATTTGGGGATCGTGATTAATTAGCAGGATAGGCAATGTAAGATCAACTCCGGCTGGAAGGGGAATATCTCCTATCCTGGTTTCTTTGGATGTATGTTGATACAGAGCAATCACAGGTGGATATAACCTCAGGACTTCATAAAGTATCATGTTTATCTGCACAAAGAAATATAACCTCAGGTCAAGTATCAACCTAGGACTTATGCAGAAGATGGTTAATTGTATTGTATATCTCTATAGTATACTTACAATTTTGAAGTTGGCTATGGCTTTATAATCAGGTTCCTTCTGCTGACAAATTTCTATGATCTCCTTCCTTGCCTTTTCTTGCCAATCTGGGTGCATGGCCAGGACTACCATTGTCCACATCATCAAACTTGCGGTTGTTTCTTGGCCAGCAAGGTAAAACTGCTTGCACTCCTCTATGACATCTTCCTCTGTCATCTGGCTGTCACAGTTCGCATTGTTCTCTTGGGTTGATTCCAGGAGCATGCCTAGCAAGTCATCGACCCTAGATGTTCCGAGACTTATGGCTTGCTTTTTCCTTTGGATCAAACCTCTTAACATTGATTTGATGTCTCTATCCAGTTCTTTCCTTCTCCGGTTCTTCTTAGTCGGAACGAATCTAAAAATAGCAATTAATTATAAATTATAAACTATATCTAAAATTTTGTGTACCAAGAACATGTTCACTCATGTGGTTAGATTGGGAAAGATTCATGCTTAATGATATTGATATCCTAGTTTTACCAAAAAGACATGAAATCTAAGTTAATGGAATTGAACCTGAAGCCAGGAATATATGGAGTCTGCATAGCTTCAAGAACAAGTAACATGAGCTCTTGCAGAAGTTCAAGGACATGCTTCCCTTCTTCGTAGCTGTTACCAAATGCTGCTCGAGATAAAACATCAGCAGCAAGCTTTTTAAGGTCAGGCCAGACATCAATGTCACATGTTCCTTCTGAGTTAGTCGTGCCCTTCCATCCTTCTATCATCTTGCTACAACTGGCTGAAAATGCCGGTAACATTTCCTTCCAACATTGAACACAAAATAAATTAGTCTTTACAAGTATGGAAAAATATCTGAGAGAAAGGCGGAAAGTTTCTTGCACATGGCTACTCTTCACGCTTGACTCATTTAGAGACAGTAGGAGTGTGAACTTTGTGTGAGGATATGCATGTGCAGTCTAGTATCACTCAAGGGGAATGATGCATATTTTGGGGGTTAAAGTAGTTGGAAAAGGAAATGGAGCAATCTTGATGTTTCAAAAGGTACCTTCAATTTCTCAAGGTGAAATGCAGGATTAAGAAGTTTTCTGCGTCTTGCCCAAATTTCACCTTCCAAAGATGATAATCCCCTTGAGAGAATGAGAATGAGGGCATTTAGTGGTGGCTTCTGAAAGTGGCCTTGCTTATTTGACAGAATTTCTCTCATCAGCTCTGGGTCCTTGATGATCAACCTTGGACTTGTCCCATTCCAACACATTGATATTTTCCCTGTGAAGTAATTTGAAACATAACCATATCGTCATTGCTAATTTAAGTTTAAACACCATTAATTATATGAGAAAACTAAGTGATCAAATAGGATAAGGCAGAGTAATTACCATATTTCTGCACATTATTTAGAGTGAATGGATCAACACGTGAAACAATCTTGTGGTTGAGAGTAATGGGTTTAGACCAAGCTTCACTAATCATCTTCACAAACTCTCTCATGTCTGCAAAAAGAGGCCTGTAAGGAGTGCCTCTAATTCCTTGTCGTTTCAAGTGCCTTTCTAGTCGTTTCGGTTTCCACCAGATGGAATAGAAACCTCTTACAGAACCATAAAGAACCAGAAACAACAAAGATAGCAGTAAAGGATATAACACAAAATCATCCATTCTTGAGGAATTTTTTGCAATACTGACTGATGATTTCAAAGTGTGAAATCAGGAAAATTTATAGTGAAGAGTTCAAGTGAGTCAAATGCTTTTCTTGTGAAAAAAGGAAAAGCTGTGGTCAAAGTTTAACTATATGTTGTTGGTGACTCTAGATCCTTTGTCTTGGAGAAGAAGCTAATATGACAACCAAAACAAATACTAAACAAATAAAGGACAAAGAAAGAGTGGGTTTGGAATTCAGATAAAAAGTCTAACATCTAGGGAAAAAAAAAATTAAAAGTCAACAAAAGGTGCTTGCAAATTTGCGTGGCCAGCAAGCTCGGAGCCTTGCCAAAAATAATAATAAACCCTTGCTTAAAACAAAAAAAAAAAAAAATAGAGAAAAATACTTTCACCTCCTTAATGAAATTATGAAACTCTTCTTTCTAGTTTTAAAACTTACTCAAATATCTTTTGATACATAAAGAAAACCACACTTAAACTAAAATTAGAATTTTTTGTTGAAAAATGATGAAAAAATTGATTATGAAATTAAATATAGTAATTTATTTATTGTAATAAACCTCTCCCCAAAATCACATTTACAAAATGAATGGAATTTTTTATTGTACTCTTGCAAGAGTGACTATTTCTTTTTTCTTTTAATTTTATTTTTTAACCACCTTTACTTTTTCTCTTTTCCAACTTCTCATCACGTTTATAATACCTATCAATTAGGTAACTTTTCTATTTTATTTTATATTTTATTTATTTTTTCTCTCTCTTTCAACTTTCGAACACATTTTCATTACCAATCAATTGAATAATTTTTTTATTTATATTTATATTTTATTTACTTTTTTCTCCCTCTTTCAACTTCCTAGCATATTTGCATTACCATTCAAGTAAATAACTTTTTTCATATTTTATTATTTAAAAAAATTTATTACACTTAACTTCCCCAATGGAACCATTAAAGATTAAAACTAATACAATAACGAAAATTTACAACATGCTAATATATTACAATTATATATTTATAATACAACAAAAATTTATCATTTAATAAAAAAATGTATTAATAAACTAATGTATTATAATAACTTATTAATACATTTTATTTTAATTTTCTTAAAAAAAATATTGTAACATAATAATATATTTACCTTGTTTAAACAAAAAATTTATCACAGTTGATCAGGGAATAAAAATATGAAATTTGTTAATCTTAGGACACTAGTAAAGGATCATTTAATACTATTGAAAATATAACATTTTTAAAAATTTATGTGTTTTTATTTAATTTACTTTCAAAATTTTATACTATATTGAGAATGAATTAAGTAAAAAAAAGTACATACATTTTTTAAAAGTTTATGTTTCTATAGTCATTAAATATTCTTTAACTACTACCCATTAGGGCTCTAAATATATTACTAGTAATGCTACTTGCACTCTTTTATATTCCCTCCCCTCATTTTCCTTTTTGTATCAAGAAAGAAAGCTTTTTTCTTTATTTGTCAAAAAAAAGGGCTGAGTCAGCAAATTTTTTTTAATATGGAAAGGGAGCGAGAGAGGAGTGAATACTTGAGAGTGTAAGTAACATTACTCGAATATTACTTCCATTTCCTGTAAAAGCATATTGAGATAATTTATGAATTTTCAATCCCTAATAATTAATAAGATGAACAATTTTATAAAATATATGAAAATAATATTAAGATTTATGCCTTCTATGGAAGGATTGGAAACCATTTGATATAAAGTTTTTCTTAACACTAAGTACTGTGATGCCCTTTGTATGTGGAATCTTTTCCATGGATGTAATTAAATATAAGTCCTAGAGGTAAATAAGTCTATAAATAATGAAATAATTTTCTTCACTACTTCGGTGTTTTTCACAGCTTTTAGCTATTTGATTACATTAATGGAATTTTAAGTATTTTGGAGCTTTGGACTTACATGTTTTGATATTTATGCTGTAAAAAAAAGATATATCTTTAAAATCTAATTCTTATTTTATTGAATGCTTTAAATTTTAAATTTTCAAATGAATCAGTACTTTCAATTAGACTTAATTGTAGAATTGATTGACTATACTTATTATTATTTTTCAAATAGCTTATGATTTTATTTTAGAATAACTTTATATTTCCTCACTTAATGCATAAAATTTTAATGTAATAAATTAAAATACTTTTCATAATATGGTTGATAAATAATAATAAAAAAGGAGTAGAATAAGTCCATGTGAACGCACAAAACAAATTTTAGTATGAGATATTCTAAGTATTTTTTTTATCAAATATATACTTTAATCAAATTTAAATGGCTGAAATATGATTAATGAAAAAGTCAAAATTTTATATAAGTTAATATTTTTTTATTTGTTTAAGCATAATCAAGGCATATAATTGTTTACTAAATACTTAAAATATCTTATATTGCTTGATTTGAATATATAATTGTTGATGGCAAAATCTGATCAACAGGTATGAGTCTGATATCATCCCAAACTGTAAGTTGAAAATGTGAGTTAATGGAAAAGAAAGAGGAAAAAGAGGAGGAAGAGCAACAAACACCAGAAGCTTTTATCGTGGTTTGGCTAAAGCCAATTTGGCCCCTACGTCCACGATAGATTTTATTAGCTTTGTGTGATAGTTTTTCTGTGTAACTCAATGGAGATACAGAATCAATGCTCTCTCACTATTCCAGCAAAGTGTCTGCATGCAGTTTTTCACTATCATCTTTTACAATGGTCTCCCCCTATTTATAGAATAGGGGAGGGTTACAAGTGTAATTTGGCAAGTACTAAAATAATTATCTTCGATGCATCAGGCAATAAATGCTAGGCATTGGATAATAAATTCTGGGCAAATAATTGTCGGACTGTTAGGGGCTGATGTGTCAGTTTTGGAGGCTGACCTGTTGGTTGGGAATATGTGCCCTCAGCTGATGATTAGGCTTCTGTACTCGTGCTCAACTCGTTATCTTACTGACCTAGACTCGCATTAGGCAATCTGCTGGTTAGAGGGATTGATCTCATCACTGGATCCGTCTAGAGTGAGTTTGTTGAAAGATGGTCTGGACGTCGTGTTCCGTTCAGTGAGCTGGTGCCCTTCCTAGTGAGTTGCGTTCTCGCTTCGACCTAGACCTGTGTCTTAAGTTTGTGGCAAGCGAGCTGATACCCCCACTAAGCGACCTCAATTGTCAGGTGATTTGGGCCCTTTTTTAGCTGGGCTCGGCTTCTTATTGGGCCTTGACCAGCCTGTTTTGCATTATTTGGAAAATACCCATAATGTCACAAGTTGGACTTGTGCATCAATTTAGCAGGCAACCACACTTCATTTGGCATGAAACTTGGCAAATAAATCAAACACAGTATGTGGGTCTTCTAGCATGAATTTGGAGGCAATCTGACTTGTGTACTATTTTTCTAATTTTTCCCTATTTTGGGGCTTTGTATATATTTTTGACCAAGGTAACTTATCTAGTGTGAGTAGATGAGCATATGGCTATGATCCTTGGATTTTTAACTTTCTAATGATGTATAATAAAATGTAAATACCCTTCCTGAGTTGAGAGAAAAAGTCTTATGTAAGCTCACAAAAAGCATGTCTACTCCTAGCGGATGTCCTTTGGCTCAAAATGCTCTTTAGGGGGAGAGTGACCGACGACCCATGGTGGGGAGTCGAGGCACTAGTCTAGGGGTCAAAGTGTGTGGCTTGGTGCCTCCCCTATACACTCCAAACTATGTAATGAGACTTTATATGAAAAAAAGAAGTAATCTCTCTTCTTGATTGCATTGTCCCAATTTTTATTTGATTTTACCTGTATTTGCCCACATTGCATTCTTGGATTGCTTTGTTGTGCTTGTTTTGGCTTGCTTTATGCTATGCAATGTGTTATATTGGACCTTACATGCGAATAGATTGTTGGCTTGATTGTTTATCTTTCACTGTGCACTTTAATATTTTGTGGCCTGATACTTTGTCCCTTGGTACATGGGACTAACTAATGGCTGGCTTGCTTTTAGGTGACAGATTGCAAGTGTCACACAATCTAAGCTTGTGAACTTGCCAGTTCATGACAGTTGGTATCAGAGCATGGTTTCGACCCGCTCTAGTGTTGCTTTGATTTGCTGGTTACATTAAAGAAACTATAATCATGTCGAATGGCACACAAATTATCGAACTCGAGAATAGGTTTGGGTAAATGGAAGAACTGTACAAAGCGATCGAAGACATCCAACAAAATGATATTTTGGAGCTTGTTGAAAGGGCTCAAGAGTGGGAGAATGTTGTAAGTTAGGTGGATGCAATTGAATCTTATTTAAGACTCAATAGAGAATCCTCAAGTGCCAATGCGATTAGCAACTTAAGGGACACTAGTCGTGACTTGTGGGATGAGTTGGCAGATGTGAAGGCCCAACTGAGAGTTCTTACTCAAGTTGTTAGGAGCCAAGGTCCCAATCATGGAGGGCCAGAGTATGGGCATATGAGAGTGCCAGAGCCCCGTTCCTATGGTGGTGCATGAGATGCCAAGGAGTTGGAGAACTTTTTGTTTGATGTGGAACAATACTTTCAGGCCGTAAGGGCATATTTTGAAGAGGTCATGGTGACAACTGTAACCATGTATCTCATTGGTGATGCGAAGCTTTTGTGGAGAACTAAGTATGGAGAAATCTTAGCGAGTTGGTGCACTATAAACTCTTAGGAAGACCTAAAGACAAAGTTGAAGGCACAATTCTTCCTAGAGAATGTGGAGCACATGGCTAGATGCCATCTTCAAAAACTAAAACAAATCGGTGCCACTCAAGAGTACATGAAGAAGTTTTCAGCATTAATGTTGGACATTCAAGACATGTCTGAGAAGGATAAAATGTTCTACTTTCTTGAAGGCCTAAAACCCTGGCTAAGGACTAAACTCCAGAGATAGCGGGTAAAGGAATTGTTCATTGCCTTGGCTGTTGTAGAGCGCTTGATTGACTACCACACCGACAACCCTAGTAAGAAACCCTAAGGGAATAGTGGGTCTTCTTCTAGTGGAAGCAGGGGACAGTTGAACAAGTTTAGCAAGGGCAAAAGTGAGGGAGGGGACAATAAGAAAGGAGGATCTAGTAATATGAGTTCAGTGTTGTCCTGTAATGCTGTTAACACTGGGGGAAAGAAACCCTTAGCTTGTTTCTTATGCAATGGCCCACATTGAGTGACAAAATGCCCCCAAAAAGCTACCCTCAACACTTTGCAAGTCACTAGGAATGACAACATGGATGATAATGAGGATAGTGATAGTGAAGAGGAAAATCCTCCAAGAATGGGAGCACTGCGGTTCCTTGGTGCATCAAAGAAGTAGGCTGACAATGCCAAGAAGACGACAGATAGGGGACTAATGTATGTGAAGGGACACATAGCCAGAAAATCCACAATGAGTATAATGGTGGACACTGGTGCCACTCACAATGTCATCTCTGAAGGAGAAGCCCAGGCAACATGAAAGTTGTAAATTCCAAAGCCTTTACCATTACAAGAATGGTGAAACAAGCGTTAGTGAAGCTTGGATCGTGGCAAGGAAGAACAAATTTCATGGTTGTCTGAATGGATGATTTTGATGTGGTGGTGGGGATGGAGTTCCTAGTGACACACCAGGTCATACCAATTCCAGCAGCAAACTGTCTCCTGATCATGGGTGAGAAGCCTACTATGATGTCGATGCATAATAACCAACCTATTGAAACTAGACTTTTATCAGCCTTACAATTCAAGAAGGGCATAAAGAGGCAAGAGCCATCATTTGTGGCAGTCTTGATAGGAAAAGAGTGTGGGGGGAGAGGAAGTTATCCCTTGAGAGGTCCAAAAGATGTTGAAGACATTTAAAGATGTAATGCCAGACAAACTACCTCTGATACTCCTACCACGAAGAACTGTGGATCACCAGATTGAGTTATTGCCTGGTGTAAAAGCCCTTGCTAAAAGGCCTTACCGGATGGCACCCCCAGAACTGGCTGAGCTTCAGAAGTAGTTGAATGAGCTCTTAGAAGTAGATTTTATTCGACCATTAAAAGCACTATTTGGGGCTCCATTGTTATTACAAAAGAAACAAGATGGTAGTTTATAGTTGTGTGTGGACTATCGAGTTTTGAACAAGGTCACAGTGCAGAACAAGTATCTTATCCCTTTAGTTCAGGACCTCTTTAATCAATTGAGCATTGCCTACTACTTTATGAAGTTGGACTTGAGGTCAGGGTACTATCAAGTTAGGGTGGCAGACAGAGACGTGGCGAAGACAATGTGTGTTACTTGTTATGGCGCCTTTGAGTTCTTAGTTATGCCATTTAGGTTGACAAATGCTTCTACTATATTCTGCACCCTCATGAATTAGGTTTTTCATGATTATCTAGATAAGTTTGTTGTTGTTTATCTAGATGACATTATTATTTTTAGTTCCACACTAGAGGACCACTTGATGTACTTAAAACTGGTGTTCAAGAGATTAAGGCAACATCAGTTATATGTGAAGCGAGAGAAGTGCTCATTTGCTCAGAAGTCCATTAAGTTCCTTGGGCGTATTATCGAATGTGGAGGCATCCATATGGATATGGATAAAGCAAGGGCCATTCAAGAGTGGGAAACTCTAACTAAGGTGACTGAGTTTAGATCCTTCTTGGAGCTTGCCAACTATTATTATCGATTTGTGAAAGGATATTCCAGGAGAACGACCCCACAAACTGACCTTTTGAAGAAAGGAGTGGTTTAGCTGTTGATTGAGCCATGCAAGCCACATTTAAAGAATTGAAGCGGGCTATGACTGGAGACCCCGTGCTTGCCTTGCTTGATATCACAAAGCCCTTTGAAGTTTAGACTGATGCTTCTGATTTTGCATTAGGTGGAGTCTTGCTTCAAGAGGGACATCCTGTTGCCTATGAAAGTCATAAGTTGTCAGAAGCTGGGTAGAGATACATGGCACAGGAGAAGGAAATGCTAGCGATAGTTCATTGCCTATGGGTGTCGAGGCATTACTTGCTTGGGTCGAAGTTTATGGTTAAGATAGATAACACGGTGGTTAGTCACTTTTTCACTTAACCAAAATTAATCTCGAAGTAAGGCCGTTAGTAAGAGTTCCTAGCAAAGTTTGATTTTGAGTTTGAGCATAAGGCGGGGTGGACTAACCAAGTTACATATGCCCTTAGTCTCAAGGCTGAGCTTGCGATAATGACCCTGATGGCATGCACGGCTCATAGTTGTGTCAACACTAATATGTGGGAGTGCATAAAAGAGAATCTTGCTAAAGACCTCGTGGCTCAAACCATTATGAGCCTTGCTGGAGAGGGCAAAATATGTCAGTTTTAGGTGGAAGATGATTTGTTATGGACAAAAGGGAGAAAACTCTTTATTCCTAAAGCTGGCTACTTGAAGAAGATACTATTGAAGGAGTGTCATGATACTCTATGGGCAGGCCATCCAAGTTGACAGAGAATGTATGCCTTATTGAAGTAAGGCTATTATTGGTCGCAGATGCATGATGATGTGGTTGATTACACTAAAACCTATCTCATTTGCCAATAAGACAAGGTTGTTAGAGAAAAGATCACAGGATTTTTGAAGCTACTGCAAGTACCCAGTAGATCCTGGGAGAGTGTCTCATTGGACTTTATTTCAAGCCTTCCGAAAGTAGGAGATTTGTCTGCTATCTTGGTGGTGGTGGATTAGTTTTTGAAGTATGGCACTTTTATCCTAAATACAAAGTATTGCATGATAGAAGAGATAACTCGATTATTTTTCAAGTTTATGGTGAAATATTAGGGTGTTCCCCAGAACATAGTGAGTGATTGAGATGCCAGATTCATTGGGACCTTTTGGTCTAAATTGTTCAATCTTCTTGGATCACAACTTAGTATCTTATCTAGCTATTATCCCTAGACCAATGGCCAGGTTAAGAGGTTCAATGGCCCTTTTGGAGGAGTATTTAAGGCACTTTGCAAGTGTAAATTAGAAAAATTGGCCTCAACCACTTGATGTCACTCAATTTTGTTTTAATGCTTAAAAGTGCTTTGCGACCAATAAGAGTCTGTTTGAGATTGCAACAAGTCAGTAGTTGCTCTTGTCCCATATTGTGTCTGAGCCTTATAGAGGTGTCAATCTGAAAGCACACCACTTCACTAAAGATTGGAAGTTGAATGTTGAAGTTGCCTAAGCTTACTTAGAGAAAGCTTTGAAAAGAATAAAGAAGTGGGCAAACATATGACACTGAGATTTGGAGTTCAAAGTGGGTGATCTTGTGTTGATCAAGCTAATACTAAAGCAACTAAGAACCCTTAAGACCAGAGATAAGAGATTGATTCAAAAGTATGAGGGGACTCTCCCTGTCATTGCCAGAGTTGGGAAAGTTGCTTACAAGATTGCTCTACCAAAGTGGCTAAAGATACACAATGTTATTCATGTCAACAACCTAAAGCCATATCATCCAGACACTACAGATCCAACCTACAACCAGCCTATCAGGCCAGAAGTCAGCCTTAACAAGTCGAAGTAGAAAATAGTAGAAGAGATTCTAGCAGAGCGTGTGGTGTTTAGGATAGGATGTCTAAGAAGAGAATTCTTAGTGAAGTGGAGGGGTTTGGGAGATAAGGAGACTAGTTAGGAGAAAGGGGAAGACTTAGCAGATTTCAAGGAGCAGATCCAAGCCTTTCAAGCAGCAGAGTCTACGAGGACATCGACCAATTGAGTGGGGGAGAATGTCACAAGTTGGACTTGTGCACTAGTTTAGTAGGCAACTATACTTTGTTTGGCATGAAACTTGACATATAAATCAAGCACAGTATAGAGGTCCTCTAGCATGAATTTGGAGGCAATCCGACTTGTGTACTATTTTTCCAATTTTTTCCCGTTTTGGGGGTTTGTATGTATTTTTTACCAAGGTAACTTGTTCAGTGCAAGTAGATAAGCACATGACTATGATCCTTGGATTTTTAGCTTTCCAACAATGTATAATAAGATGTAAAAACCCTTCCCAAGTTAAGAGAAAAGCCCTTATGTCAGCTCACAAAAAGTATGTATACTTCTGGCAGATGGCCTTTAGCTTAAAATGCTCTTTAGCGGGGGAGTGATCGGTAATCCATGGTGGGGAGTCGGGGCACTAGTCTACGGGTTAGAGTATGTGACTTGGTGCCTCCCCTACACATATCAAACTATGTAATGAGGCTTTATATGAATAAAAGAAGTAGCCACTCTTCTTAATTGCATTGTCCCAATTTTTATTCAATTTTGCCCGCATCTACCCACATTGCATACATTGTATTCTTGGATGCCTTGTTGTGCTTGTTTTGGCTTGTTTTGTGCTATGCAACATGTTATATTTGTCCCTACATGCTAATGGATTGTTGGCTTGATTGTTTAGCTTCCACTGCGCACTTTAATGTTTTATGGCCCGATACTTTGTCCCTTAGTGCATAAGACTAACCAATGGCTGGTTTGCTTTCAAGTGGTAGATTGTAAGTGCCACATGGTCTAAGCTTGTGAACTTTTTGGTCTATGACATATAACATCAAGCTCCCCAACTCTTAGTTCGCTTTGTGGATTGAGAGTTGTAGTCTATTGGCAAAGTCCTTGCTCGTAATCTGTAGCATTGTCAAGTTTTTCACCTACAGTTCACCATTTAGTAAAAAATCTTTGCTTATAGCCTATTGTGTTGTCATTTTATGCCTCAGTCTTTCATTTCATCTGCATTAGGCCATGCCTTCCATCATGGATGTCTTCAAGCTATTGGTGCGACAGTCTCGCCTTGTTGTAGATCATTCGATTTGGTACAGTTGGATACCCTCTGGACTTTTTGGTGGAGTCAGGCTTGTCTATATAAGGTGTGGGGAGTCTTCTTCCGTTCTTTGCAAAATAACTAGATGGGTGCATTGAGTGAACCCCCCATATCTTTGAAGTTCTGGCCTTTGTTTACGTGTTTTGAGGTGTGTATGGTCCACTGTATGAGACTGCGAGGTGTGAATGGCCCGCTGCACATGGTTCTCACAGGGTATTCCTCCCTGAGGACTCTAGAAACTTATCCATAACCTCCTTTTGGTGCTAACAAGTTTAGCTCCCCCTTTTTTGCTCTTTTGTCCTCTAGCGGGCTAATTACTCAGCTTCTGGTAGCAGCCAGGAGTTGCAAGGCTGAGGGAGTAGCTTTCATCTTTAGAGGAGGACTAGTCAAAGGAGCTGGAACTGGCCAGTTTGCTTGCTGGACTTATGACTTGTTGCAGCTTAGCCCTTTCAATGGGGTTCTTTTGTCTTCTTGTCTGATGGTGTTGGGTGTCTCTAGGTCTCCAAGCAGCTTGATGAAGCTGAAGGATGCTTTCTTCGCTTAGGAGGACTAGGGAAAACTTGTGTAGCCTCTCTGCTTGCCTCTAACACTATTTCTCCCACTCTAGGCACCTCAGGGAATGTTGGATTTGGAAAAGCTATCAGCTTAGATGAAGGAGAAACTAGAGCAATTCCTCCTACATATCATGGCTACAAGCTCGCTGGCATTCAGCTTTTCCTTAGTCAACTGTAGGCTTGTTTCATTTTGTATTCTCGATCCTTTATGTAATTTTACCTCATTGAAAGATGTTTTATAATGAAACTTTGCCTTTTATTGTTCTTCCTGAGTTTGCCATAATAGCGATTTAGCAGGTCGCAGCTGGCAATATTAGTCCTTGTAAATCATAACTCGATAATCATTAAATAAAATGAGTGTTTACTAAGTCAATCGACTTTGATTAATATTAATTGAACTAATGTGAAGGGACTCCAGTTAATAAATTATAACTCAAAAGGATATGTGCCATATTGGATGACTAATCGGTCATGTTAGTTCATTTTAGTTGGCAACGAAATTGAGCACCAGAGTGCCTTTGTTGACCATGAGTCTAAGCACCGGAGTGCTTGAGCGCCTTCACTAGTGCGAGATAAATTGTCCACGTAGGTCACATAGACACATCTTAGCTTACACAAGAGTTTGGTGCCTAAGCACTTCTTGGATGTGAGGTCTTGATAGGCTGTATGGAAACACCTTGATCCACACAAGAGTTTAGTGCTGATGGCATTTCTTGGGCATGGTTCCAGTGTTGTCCGCACAAGAGTTTGGTGCTGAAGGCACTTCTTGGATGTGGCCTATGCAAGAGTTTGGTGTATGGTTAACATTTCTTGGATGTGAGGTCTTGGAGTTGTTCGCACAAGAGTTTGGTGCTCGAGGCACTTTTTGGATGCGGCCCACGCAAGAGTTTGGTGTACAAAGTACTTCTTGGACACGAGGTCTTGGAGTTGGGAGTCACGGTCCACCGTTTGTGATTTGTAATCTTGCAGGTCATTTGGCATGCCTCCGCTTGCTTTATAGGTGACTTTTCAATTTCCCACCGCTAGGCTGTCATGATTACTTCTACCTTCAGTACGTGTGCGCACCGTGCTGTTGTCAGCTAACTATTGGCACTCGCCAAATGTTAGATCATGGCTAGCTAATGGGTTCCCAAATCCAACAGTGGCTTTGCGTGCCTTATAAACTAAAAGGGCTTTTCTCTCCCTCTCATTTGTCGTCTGAAACTTGAAGCTCCTGAACTCTTTCTGCTCATTTTCTCCACTAGCTACTACAACCACTCTCTGTCATCCACTACTGCTGGTGTTGTTTTGATTCCCTGGTTGCTGCTCGAGTCCTACTCATAGGAAAGCATCCTCACGCCTAGTTTTGACCTTTCTGTTTCAGTTAGCCACGATGAGTCTTTCTTCATTTTGCAATTTCTAGATTTCTCTGTTCTATGGTCTGTGTAAGGCTTGTCTGTCGTCATTTGAGAGATGAGAGTGTTAGTTGAGGTTAATTACTTGCGTATTTTCTTTTCTGCTTGGTTCAATTCATTTGATTGATTTTATTAGTAGACTCTAAGGTGTCTGATTACCATTTTAAGTCTTGCATTTGTTATTCAGATTTTATGGTTCAATCGTTGAGTTCTCTTTGTCTGCTAGAGTTCGGGTTGTAGATATGGTGACTTGGGGTGTGCATGCCTTACCGCACAGGAAGCTATTAGTCTTAGTTTAGGTAGGGTCTGTTTGTAGTGACCTGATCAATCTTCTATTTTTTTCTCTGTGTAGATAAGCACAGGTCATGGATGTCACTATCACCAAATCAGGAATGAAGATGATGAACCCAGTTCCCCATCCCAAAGCATTGAGCTGGTGTGGCATCTTGATGAAGCGACCTTGGGGAATGGTGAGGTCGCTAGGGACTTTACTGCTCGTCCAAACCTTGTTGGGGGCCAAAAGGTCGTTACAGGTCCGTAACCTTCCAATCGTCATGTGTTTGGTTTGCACGTCCCATCCATTCATTTTTGTGAGCTCCAAACCATAGTCCAGTCATATCGACTCCCCAAGGGATACAACCTCTTGGTGCCCTTCCCGGATGACTACGCTCTCTATTTGCCTTGGAGGTTCATCGCTGTAGCTTCCTACACCTCGTTGCGAGACTTAGGTTTCTAATGCATCCTTTTATTATTAACTTTCTGAACAAAGTGAAACTTAGCCCGACTTGACTCACTCCGAATTCTTATACCCATCTTATCTCTTTGGCTCTAATTTACTTTAGCAATGGTCTTCCACCACCATCGGCTAAGGTCTTGCGTTACTTATATAGTCTTAGGTGTGCAAGCACATCAGATGGGCTCTATTACCTCTCAGCTCGGCAGACGGCACATAAGAAGATCTTGCCATAAGGGGACGCTAAAGGGAAGTCTAAAGTAGGACATTATAAAACTTGTTGGTTTTACATCTTGTGCCCTTCCCTGCGCAATCTCAAAAATTTTAGATTTGTCCTTACTCCTAGTGAGTGAACTAAGGATGTGTGAGTTTAATGATTTATTCGTATTTGCTTCTAATTCTAATTTTTGTCTCATTTCACAGACAGGACCGACCAGAAGCCAACTCTTCGAGCTGAGGAGCTAGGAGTCTTAGATCAGCTTGCCATCTTAAACGATCTCTAAAATGAATTTCATTTTGATGAAAGCCTTCTTTGCTTCCACAAGCTCACTCCAGCCCAAGGCATCGAGCTCACTAGAGAGATAGGAATTCATCGAGCAACAAAGATTGGTCCAGCCAATTTTGAGGACTACGAGAAGATAATGGAACTTATTCTTAAGATGCCACCATTTGATGACGAGGAGACCTCATTGGCTCCTGATGCTGTGATAGCTCCTACTATTGAAAGTCGACCCTTGACTTTGATAATAGCTCCTTTGCAAGGGCTAGTTACTCCTCAACCCGAGGTGGTAGCTGCAATTGAGGTCACCACCCCTTCTGAGCCCTCTGCTAAAAGATGAAGGATAGATAAGGGGAAAAAGAAGGTCGCTACTTATAAGCAAGTTATGCCAAAGGCCAAAGTCGTGGAGACAACTACCGAACCTAGCTTTAAGATGGAGGAGTATGTTGACATCCTTGTGGACAACATTAACAAAATCATAGGAGCTCGTAAGAAGATCTAGGTGTTGGAGTTTAAGGAGTTCTCCCTTGGGAGATTGGTGGGCTATACAGCTCGTCACGGCTTAGTGGTAAGTTAGGTCTTTTTATTCTGGTTCTCCTACTTACTTTGTAATCTAACTTGGCTATCTAACTTTTCAGAACTTGCTAACAATGACAAAAATGGATGAGGCACTCTAAGCCCATGATGAGGAGAAGGTAGGCCTTATGGATAAGCTAGTTGTTGCCTCCGCTGAGGTGCTAGAATTGAGGGAAAAGGTCAAGGACACTGAGGCTACCCTATCCTGTGCAATAGCGGATCATAAGGCCTTACGGTGAATCTCAGCCTAACAACTAATGATCTGGCCAAAGTGAAGATTGATATGGACTTATTCATCCATCAGGCCGAGCGAGCAACGAGATTAGCTGAGGTCGTAGAACGATGGACTGGGTCAACAAAACAATGGGCCAAGGTTGCTAAGAAGGAGTTAGAGGTGTTCAAGAAGGAAGTTGCTCTCGTGAAGGAGGAAGTCGCTAAAGTCAAAGCGGAAACTACCTTGCCAATAAAGAAGGTAGAGTCCAAGACTTGCGTCGCCTTCTTTTACACCCTATAGGAGTGACATCTAGAATTAGATTTATCATTTTTTGACCAGCAGGCTCTTAAGGCTATCAAACGCTTCAAGAAGAGGGCTGCTAGGGCTGGCTCTTGCAAGAAGGGAGCAAACTCTGGTGCTAAAGTTTCTCTTGCTGAAGGTACTACCCAAAGGGAGAGTGACTCTCAGGCCACTGAAGCTGTTGGTGCCTCAATGGTGAATGTCCCTGACGCTCGTCCTCCTGGTCCTTAGCCTCAAGAAGGCCCAACTCTTGAAGCCCTAGCTTCTTAGGCCATAAACTTTGTAATGAATTTTTAGTATAAATTAATTTCGTTGAAGTAAAGACTAAATGAATTCTTATTTTCTTTTGCTCATTTCCCATGGTCAAACACGAGACTTGATGAATTTTTGTGTGAGGATGAAAATTCGATGAACTGCTTTAACTGATACTCTGCATATAATGCACCACTTCTCGTGTAGGATTTTATTTAGACTTTTATTCTATATACACAAAAATTCAAAGAATTACATGAATGTTTACACTTATAGAGTGATTTTTATAAATACTGAGGGGTTTTATTGATAATAACGATGAAGATGTTCGATGTTCCAAGCTCAGGGAAATTTTATCCCTTCCATATCCATCAAATGATAAGCCTCATTGCCAATAACTTTCTTATTCAGATATGGGCCCTCCCAGTTTGGGCCTAAGGTCCCTTCACTAGCTTTGCATGCTTCTGGAAGGACAAGATGCAGAATGAGATTGCCAGGCTTATAGCTCTAAGCTCGTACCTTTTGGTTATAGTACCTCGCCACTCACTGTTAGTAGGTCACGATCTTGAGGTAGGCTCTCTCTCTTGTCTCTTCTGTAAGATCTAGATTTATGATGAGCAGTTAATCATTGTCTTCTGAATTGAGGTAATTCTTCGCTAAGACACTATCTCAAGTTTCGTAGGGATCATCATTTCACACCCATATACCATTGAGAAGGGGGTTTCTCCTGTTGCATTGCACACTATGGTTTTGTAAGCACACAGTACCTTCGATAATTCATCTAGCCATGCTCCCTTCTTGGCCTCCAACTTCACCTTCAAGATTCATTTCATAATCTTGTTGATGGCTTCAACTTACCTATTAGCCTGCGAATAATCTATGATTGAGAAGCTTTTTGTGATTTTGAGGTTATTGTAGAACTTGATAAACTGCTCGCTATTAAATTGGGTCTCGTTATCAATCACAATATGCTAAAGGACTCCAAATCTACAAATAATGTTGCTCCACACGAATATTTCGATCTTCGTAGATGAGATCTCAGCGAGCTTATTTGCCTCTGCCCACTTAGTAAAGTAATCTACAGCTACTATCATGTGTTTACAATTACTACGAGCTATTGGGAGTGGTCCAATTAGGTCTATGTTCCAAATTACGAAGGGCCATGGATTAACCATCTGCCATAGGTAAGCTGGTGGAACTCGTGAGATCTTCATGAACCTTTGACATTTATCACACTTCCTGACGAAGGTCAATAGTGTCCTGCTTCATCGTGGGCTAATAAAACCCTTATCGGAGAGCTTTTTAAGCCAAAGATAGCCCCTGGTGTGGTTTCCACAATGGCCTATGTGGATTTCCTCCAGAACGGTGTCACAATCGTTGCCATCAATGTATTTTAAAAGTGGGGTCGTGAACCCTCTTTTATATAGCATATCATCGTAGATGCAATATTTGGCTGCATGAGCTCGTAATCATCATGCCTCGAGCTTATTTTCTGGTAGCTTGCCATCTTGTAGATAATCTAGGATTGGATTCATGCAAGAGCCTGGTGCTTTAGTAATTGTCATTATGACATCCTTCTGCTTGATGCTTGAGGATGAAAGGACTTCAATTGGGAACGCCCCTAAGAAGTCAACATCTTCAATCATAGCCAGGTGAGCTAAGGCATTAGTGTGCGTATTTTGAGCTCACGGTATTTGGTTGACATCATATTGTTGGAAGAAACTTAGTGATTCTTGGACTTTTTGGAGATAACTAGCCATCTCTGACCCTCGGGTCTGATATTTGCCCCTCATGTGATAGACAATGAGCTATGAGTCACTGAAGATTCTCAGCCTTTTAGCTCGCACCTCCTTGGCTAATCGCAACCTGGCTAGTAGCACTTCATACTTAAACTTATTATTGGTTGCCTGGAAATCAAATCTCAAAACGCAAAGGATTTTATGTCCTTTCAGGCTAATAAGGAGCACCCCTGCTCTGGCCTTTTGATTACTCAATGACCTGTCTATGTATAGTTCCTACCATGGAGCTTTTGGAGTTTCTACCTCCTCTTGCATAGGCCTCATGAATTCTATAATGAAGTTGGCCAAAGCTTGCCCTTTGATCACCAGTCTGAGCTTGTATTCAATATTGAACTGGGCAACCTTGATTGCCCATTTGAGCAACCGACCTAAAGCATCTGTCTTTTGCAAGACTTGCCTAAGCAGGAACTGTGTGAGAACCCTTATGCTGTGGGCTTGGAAGTAGGGTCATAGTTTCCTTGATGCAATGACCAAGCAATAGGTGAGCTTCTCCATAGGTGAGTACTTCATTTCAGCGTCCACTAGTCTCTTGCTTACATAATAGATAGGGAACTGAGCTCCTCCCTCTTCTCGAATTAGGGTCACTCTAAAGGCGTGTTGGGACACTCCTAAGTATATGATTAACTTCTCACCCTGCTTTGCCTTAGACAGGAGTGGAGCTCGTCTGAGATACCATTTAACTTCTTGGAAGGTGACCTTGGATTTTTGCATCCATTCAAACTTCTTTGCCTTTTTCAAAATATTGAAGAAAAGGATGCATTTATTTGTTATCTTTAAGATGAATTTGCTAAGCACCGTGACTTGGTCGTTCAAGCTTTGCATGTCTTTGGTTTTAGTGGGGGATTGCATGTTGAGGAGAGCTTTAATCTTTTCTGGATTTGCTTTGATCCCTCTGCTGTTCACCATAAATTTGAGAAACTTTCCCAAAGCAACTCCGAATACGCACTTATGCTAGTTTAATTTCATCTGGTACCTTCTCAGGATCTAAAACATTTAGTCTAGATCACAGACATGGTTAGCAAGTTGTCTGGACTTCACCAATATGTTATCCATGCACGCCTCTATCATTTTGCTGATTTGATCTTGAAACATCATGTTCACCAATCACTGGTAAGTCACCTTCGCATTTTTAAGCACGAAGAGCATTACCTTATAGCAATATAGCTTATGATTGATGATGAACGAGGTGTGCTCTTCATCCTGCACAGTCATTGGGACCTGATTATATCCTGAGTAGGTGTCCATAAAGCAGAGGAGTTCATGTCCTATTGTTGTGTCTACGAGCTAGTCGATCCTTGGCAAAGGGAAGCTATCTTTCGATCACACTTTGTTTAGGTCAGTGAAGTCAATGTACGTCCTTCACTTTCCATTTTTCTTTTTCACACGGATGGGGTTGGCCACCAAGTGGGGTAATGGGATTCACAGATAAACTTATTTGCCAATAGCTTATCCACCTCTTCCTTCAGCATGGCATAGCACTTAACAATCATAGGTCTTTTCTTTTGACAAATTAGCTTATACCGGGGGTCGATATTGAGCCCATGTGACATAACCCTATGGTCAATGCCTACCATATCTTCATTATTCTAGGCAAAGGCATCCAGATTGGCCTTGAGAAACTCAGCTAACTGTGCTTTCACGTCAGGTGGCAAGCTCTTCCCCAACTTAAGGTATCTTTCTGCGTCCACTTCACTGACCTTCGCCTTTTTAAGCTGTTCAATGGGGCCAGTAGCTTATTCGATATCCACCTCACGGGGGTCAAGGTCATAGTTGACTCCCTTGGTGCTTATAGCTCAAGGTTCTCCTCCAGATACCATATGTACCTTTTTTCCTTATGCACCGAGCTTGATTGTGTCCTTGTAGTAGCACCGAGCTATTTACTGCTTTTCCCACATGCATTCGACTCCATTTGAGGTTGGGAATTTAATGGTGAGTGTCTTAGTAGATGTGACCATATTAAGGTCATTCATAACGGTCGCCCTAGCACCATATTGTAAGCTAAGGGATAATCTATAATCAAGAAATCTGCCATGATAGTTGCTTGATGGTCCAGGTCTCTTAGAGTGAATGGGAGTCTAATCTATCCCATCGGCACTATTCCATCTCTCATGAAGTTGTAGAAGGGCTTGGGGGAAGGATTTAACTGGCTTGTGCTCACACCCATCTGGTCGAAACATCCTTTGTACATTACATTGACAGAGCTTCCAGTATTGATTGTTATCCTCCTTACTTTGACGTTGCCAATTTTGGCTCAGATGACTATCACATCATTGTGAGGAGTGTGAATCCCTCGCACATCTTCTATAAACATGATGCTATCTAAGGCTACTTTAGCTTTCTTTGTGAGTCTTTCTCATTCCACATGACTTGTAAGTAGGACGTGGCCTGTTACTCGCACATAACGGTCATGTGACCTGTTTGAGGTGCCAGCGATGTGAGGTCCACTGTGAATAGTGAATATGATCCTCATTGAAAGTATTTCCTCATGCTCTGGGGTCTGCTAGTGCTGATGCTATGCTGGTTGCTGAGGACGTGGGGGTCATTGTCCTGAGGGTCTCACCATGTAATCCCTCAAGTGACCTTTTTTGATGAGGTTCTCAATGGCTTCTTTTAGTGCCTAGTAGTCCAAGGTGTTGTGCCCAACTTCGTTATTGTAGGCACAAAAGATCTCTCCACCCAAGGGGAGCTCTTAGGGGTCTGGGTCTCCTGAAGTCTTCGTTATCCCTCTTAGTCGCGATAATCCTATTAGGAGTGTTTGACAAGACATTATAACTATTATAGCAACCTTTTTTGTAACCTGACCTCCAGAGCTGTCCTTCTGGCTCTCCCCATTATTCTCACTACCAACTCTCTTCTTGCTCCGATTAGAGCTACTCGCCTCTTCCTTCTGGTTGAGTTTCTTTAGGCTAAAGATTTCCTCCCACCAAATCTCTTTGGTGGTACGTTCATAGAACTCACCTAAACTCTTCACTAGAAACTTATATATGTCCTCATAGAGCTTCCCATCCTTGCGAAGTCCAATTGAGATAGCTATGAGAACACTCTCATTCGATGGGTTTTCCACGTTGCTAATTTTACGTTAGAATCAGGTAATGTAGTCTTTCAGTGATTCGTCTTTTTGTTGAAAAATAGTCGCTAGGTGGCAAGACAAGGCAAGTTGTTTCTTTAGTGCCTTGTACTAGCTGAGGAATCTCGCTTGGCATTCCTCCCAACTACGAATGTTGTGAGCTAGGAGAATCCTAAACCATGTTTGCAGTATCTCTTCGAGAGTGGTAGGAAAGACTCGGTACTTCACTAATGAGTTGGAGGTCCATTTAGACATTGAATGTGTCCAAGTGGCTATATGGGTCGCTATCCCCATTATATAGTGGGATATTTGGGACTTTGAACCTACAAGGAAGGGGTTCTATTTCGATTTCTTTAGTGAACAGTGTCCTTTCCTCATAATAGTCTTGAGTACTATAGGCCACAGGTCTTTTTTCTAACTACTTCACCCTCTAAAGTAGTTCTTCAAGCACTGGGTCCTGAGTCTTGAACCGATGACTAGTGGTCCACCAGCTCTTATCATCTCACTAATCATGAGAATGACGATATCAGGTTTTGAACCTCTGGTTATGTTCATGGCCAGGTGAGTAGCGATCTGACCTACGCCCATGGTTAGTCTTATTAGAGCTTTTTTCTTAGTGAGTGCTCTCGCATTGCTAATCATCTCTTTTGTTTTTGTGAACTCGGTGAATCTCTAACCTTAGTTACGAGTTGGATGAGTGAATAGAGTTGACTCACTAACATTTAATTCTAATGAGTTCTTCATGTTGAGGCCCTGGCTGCTGGGGTCCTCCTTCAGGCACAGTGACTCCTACTTGTCTCTGCACGCCTTAGGCTTTTGCCTGGGCTAATGCTCTAACCATATCTGCTAACTCCCTCACAGTATTTTCAAGAGCTTCTTGGTGCTGGTACCAAGTTTGGGCTCTGTTAACTTTAAGAATGATAGGTTGGTATGGAGTGGGAGGTGCTATGCTAACTACAACACTTGTTGTGGGCGTAGCAGAGTCCCGTTGCAGCTGTGCCTGACCTTCAAGCTGGCCAGTAGTGGCTTTTGTGCTTTTGGTGACTTTTCCTTTTGCCATTGTAGTTAAAATAGTGTGTCAAAGATAAAGAGAATGTAGTGGGGGCCATCCTTCTAGCACCAAAGTGTTGATGGCAAAATCTAGTCAATAGGTATGAGTCTGATGTCACCCTAAACTGCAAGTTGAAGATGTGAGTTAATGGAAAAGAAAGAGGAAAAAGAGGAGGAAGAATAGTAAACACTAAAAGCTTTTATCGTGGTTCAACTAAAGCCAATTTGGCCCTTACATCCATGGTGGATTGTATTAGCTTTGTGTGATGGTTTTTTCGTGTAACTCAATGGAGATACAGAATCAATGCTCTCTCACTATTCTGGTTGAGTGTTTGCATTTAGCTTTTCATTATCATCTTTTACAATGGTCTCCCCCTATTTATAGAAGAGGGAAGGGTTACAAGTGTAATTTGGCAAGTAACAAAATGATTATCTTCGCCGCATTGGGCAATAAATGCTAGGCATTGGATAATAAATGTTGGGCAAATCACTGTCAAATTGTTGGGGGCTGATGTATCGATTTTGGCGGCTGACCTATCGATTAGGAATGTGTGCTTCCAACTGATGACTAGGCTTCCATACTTGTGCTCAGCTCGCTATCTTAGTGACCTGGACTCACATTGAGCAATCTGTTGGTCAGAGGGATTGATCTCATCACTGGATCCATCTAGAGTGAGTCTGTTGAAAGATGGTCTAGGTGCTGTGTTCCGTTCAGTGAGCTAGTGCCCTTCCTAGTGAGCTGGATTCTTGCTTTGACCTCGACCTGTGTCTGAAGTTCATGGCTAGCAAACTGATTCCCCTGCTAAGCAACCTTAATTGTTAGGTGATTTGAGCACTTTTTTAGCTGGGCTCAACATCTTATTGGGCCTTGGCCAGGTTGTTTTTCATTGTCCAAAAAATACCTATAACAATAATCATCTTTTCTCATTATTTCATTAATGAAGAATTCAAATTTGGATTCAATTGTGTAGCATTTTTTTTATGTTTTGATAGAAATTTGAGTAGGTTTTGAAATTAAACAGAAGGCCTGTGTAATTTCATTAAATCTTAGGGAAGGTCAAAATATTTTTCTTAAAAGATTAAAATTCAATTAATTTAAATATGAGTTTATGTATAAGATGACATATAAATGTATTTTTAAATGAATTAAATTCTGACATAGCCTACAATAATACATAGTTTGTAGATGTTAGACCTACAATCAATTAATTAGGATTAGGGTGAAGAATTGACATTTAGCATAAGTTGCCTCTTATCGGTAAACTACCCTGCTTGGTCGAATGACCATAGCCACAAGGTCAGTGGAGAACCCTGAGCGCTAACCACTTAACTAACGTATGACAAAAGGTGTGATCAGGTCTACATGAACAATGTGATACCACTAACCGTCTAGTAGGATTTCTGCTGACGTTACCAATACGCTGTAGACACATGGTAATGCCCCATTCATTCTGGAGCATGCTAAATGGCATGTTTAGCACTTATAAATACTAGCAGGTATTCCTGTCCTAAATTATCTTCTACATACTTATTGAAACTCTATTAAAATACTAACTTAGTCGTTAAAGCATACTTGATGGACCACTTCCATCATATGTGACTGACCATGCTATGTTTGCAGGTAGCTTGTTTCGTACCATGATCAACCCAACCAATTGAGAAGTTTCATTTGGCGTCGTCTGTGACTTTCCCAGCCATCATAATGTCTCGTCGATCCCATTCATAGTTTTTTTGAGCTTCGTCATTGGAAAAGCATCGTCATCATGAGCGAACCAGAGATGATCACCATAGGGACTAGATAACAGAGGTGGCTCACCGAATTACTACCAAGCTTAAGCGTGATGTGCTGGTGGAGCAGGTGTGCTAGTTGCATGAAGAGTTGGATACTTTCCATCATGCTTAGGTACAGTCCACTCTACTTCCACCACCTCCTACTTCTTCGACTCCTGTTCTCTAGGAAGTTAACCTAATCACACTACAAGTGGCTCAGCCAAATTGCATTTCTAAACTTCAGCAACCTCAACAATTCTAATTACCTCTCGCGCCACCCTTACAACAACAGCCTTCCATTCCAACCCTTACTTTATCCATGGTAACCGTTGAACATTTGATTTCAAACCCCTGCCTCCACCTTCTACAAACCTCCCAAGTTCAGACCCCAGTGGGGTCGCTTGTCCCTAATGTTTTTTTTGCCCCATTACAAATGGCTGAGATTCACCACCATATGCTTCGTACTCATGAACCTTATGACCCATGTAACCCTGCCATGAATCTCACCTAGACTTCTAGATAGCTATCCTCTTACCAAGGGGAGAATCACCCATTTTCTATGATTGTCATAGCCTTTCCCTTGCCTACTTACTTCAAACTACTAACACATATAGAACCATATGATGGGATGGCTGATCCTCAAGAGCACTTGGAGGCTTTCCAGGCGTTGATGCTGCTCTCTGGCACTCAGGATCCTATAATGTGTAGAGTTTTCACCATCACTCTCAAGAAAGCTGGTTTATGGTGGTCTACCACCTTGCCTCAATAGTCGATCGACAATTTTTGCTAGCATGCTTTGCTATTAGCTAGGCCCTAAAGAATACTTCAACTGCTCTAGTCAACCTCTAGTAGGGATGATGAGAGCCTTTTAAGGAATACTTAGCTCGTTTTAATACTTTGGCACTAGACATCCAAGATCTTAATGAAAGGGTAGTCGTTCATCAGATTAGTGCAGGTCTTCATCCAGGTCATTTCTCTTTCTCTTTTGCTAAGCGTTTTGCCATCTACCTTTCAAAACTCCTAGCTAGGCCAGAAAAGTATACTAATGTAAAGGAAGTTAAGATTGCTCGACACACAGTTAGATAGTGTACCCTTTAGAGGTAAGCCTCCCAAGAGCGAAAGAGGGGCCCCGTAAGGTCAATTTAATAGCTATGAATTGTTGAATGCCTTAATTAGTAACATAGTGCAAGATGTATGAGCAACTGAGTTGATAAAATTTTCATTGTAGAAGCATAGGAAGTTCCCTCCACTAGATAAGTCTAAGTTTTGCAAATTTCATTTGGATTATGGTCACAACACCAAGAGTACATTACCTTGAAAGATGATATTGAAGCACTAATAAGGAAGGGCCATCTGTCAAAATACATGAAGTTTTAGGAGAGAGAAAGGAGAAAGGAAGAAAGAGAGAAGGAGTGGTCTCTGCACCCTGGTTGATCAATGTTTTGGTAGGTTTCACTAGAAGACAAGTGCAAGTGGAAGGAATGGTAACCCTCATATTGACATTGGGAACACAACCATTACTAAAGAATTTGGATGTCACGTTCCTTATAGTGGCAATGCCCAGTAGCATTGAAAGTATTATATGGCAAGTCTAGCTAAAACTTTAGGTGACACTAGTAAGATGAAGTCACTCTTAAGCATCATTCGGCACGATAATCCTAGCTATCCAGAGCCAGGTTCAGAGGTGGAGGAAGTATAGATCTTCGGCGACAGTGATGAGAGAACGTTGAAAATTAGGGTAGACTTGAAAAAAGAAGACCAAGGCCAGCTTATAGAACTCCTACAAAATTTTTGCGAGGTGTTTATATGGAAGCCTACTGATATGCCTGGAATTGATCCAAAATGGCTTGCCATAAACTGTCGATCAATTTAAGTGTCAAGCCTGTTTAGTAGAAAAAAAAAAGAACCATGGCCATAAGCAACCAAAAGTGATAAAGGAGGAAGTAGATAAGTTGCTAGATGTAGGGTTTATCAGGGAAATCTCACACACTACCTGGCTAGCGAATGTAGTTTTAGTGAAGACAGCCACGAGGGGTGGAGGATGTGCATAGATTTTATAGACCTTAACAAAACGTGTTCAAACAATTCATATCCACTCTCAAATATTGATTAGTTGGTGGGTAGTGTTACAGGATTCAATGTCCTTAGCTTTAGAGATGCATTTTTGGGATACAATTAGTTAAAGATGTATCTAAAGGATGAGAGCAAAACCACATTCATTACCAACTAGAGAACTTTCTATTATAGGGTTATACCTTTCGATTTAAAAAATGTAAGGACAAAATATCAGAGGATGATGAATAAAGCCTTGATGGAGCACATAAGCTGAAATATGAAAATACATGTAGATGACATGATAATTAAGTCAATAAGTTTAGAGTAGCACTAAGAAGATCTTGAAGAAACTTTCGAGACCTTGAAAAAGTTTTGGATGAGGTTGAACCCTAAAGAAGTCTGCATTTGGAGTGAAAATGAGAAAGTACTTGGGATTCATGATTATCGAGTGAAGCATTGAGGCTAACCTCTCCAATTGTCAAGCAATAATTAACATGTGGAGTCCAACAACTTTAAGGGAACTGCATATGCTCAATGGAAGGGCCATAACCCTTGCATGGTTTATATCTATGTCAATAGATAAATATGCCTCTTTCTTTAAGCTGCTTAAAAATGTTAAAAATTTTAAATAGACTAATGATTGTGAGCAAGCTTTTCAAGATTTAAAAAATTTCCTTGCCATAGCACCCATACTTACTCAGCCAGAATCGGGGAAAACTCTGTATATATATTTAGCAGCGATAGCAAAGGCGATGAGTTCGATTCTTATACTGGAAAGTGAGGAAGAACAAAGGCTGATATACTTTACAAGTTACATAATGCACGGTGCTAAGGAGAGAAAATGGAAAAATTGGTGTTTACCTTGCTAATAGCATCCAGGAAATTAAAGCCCAATTTCTAGAGCCATCAGATCGTCGTTCAAATGAACGCCTCAATTCAACAAATATTGCAAAAACCTAACCTAACAGGATGACTGGTAGTTGGGCAATGGAATTGTTAGAATATAGACTCATATATAAAGCTAGGAAAGTAATAAAGCCTTAGGTGTTAGCAGATTTTGTGTTAGAGTTGGCTGGAATGGAAAAGCTTGGTTTGGAAGACCCAATATGGATGCTGTATGTGGATGGCTTGTCAAACAGAAAAGGCAATGGAGCAAAGGTAATCTTGGAAAGGCCTGTAGATTTGGTTTTAGAATATTCACTGAAATTTAATTTCAAGTTGACAAACAACCATACAAAATAAGAGGTGTTGATAGATAATCTAAATTTGGCCAAAGAGGTACGGGCATAATCGCTGAAAGTCCTGAGTGACTCTCAGCTAGTAATTGCTCAAGTTAGCGAAGACTATGAGGTGAAGGAACTAACATTGGTAAAGTATGCCAGTGTAGCTAAAATCCTGTTAGGAGATTTCAACATTGAAATGATAAGAATCTCAGGGGAGGAGAATGAGCAGGTAAACGCATTAGCCAAGTTAGCCAACGCTAAAGTGGCAGTGACTAATAGAACATAATTTAGGAAACATTGCAAGCTCCTTGCACCGATGAGGTGATGTGTATAGAGCATAAGGACTCTTGGTTAACCCTAATCATGATGCTCTTAGAGGAAAGGCAATTACCAAAAGATAGAAAAGAGGTCAAGAAAGTTGAGTGTAGAGTAACACACTTTTTTATGGAAGGAAGATAACTATATAAAAAAGGGTTCTCTCTTTCATCATTACAATGCCTTTGTCCATGTAAAGCAAATTATGTTCTAAGAGAGCTTCATAAGGGTATTTGCAAATCTCATATGGCGACAGTAGCAGTTGTAGTGAAAACAGTCTGGTAAGGTATTTTTGGCTAAAGATGAAGCAAGATGCTTTAGAACTTGTACAAAACTATGATAAGTGCCAGAGATTCACAAAGGTGCAGAGGTAGCCAGTAATAGAGCAAGTGTCCATTTTGGCCTCCTGGCCAATCAATCAGTAGGGTCTGGATCTGTTAAGGTCTTTCCTAATCGTGCCTGGCCATTTGAAGTATGTGGTGGTGGCAATGGATTACTTTAAAAAGTGGATGGAGGTAGAGCCTTTTGCAACAATAACTTTAAATAATGTGCAAAAGTTCGTATGAAAAAACATCATTTGCAAGTAGAACCTCTAAAATATGAAGCTCAATATAAGAAAAGTTCTAACGAGATATTGCAAGTATGGCTTGCCCACGATACTCATATCCGATAACTAAAAGCAGTTCGCTAGCGACAACTTCTAAAAGTTTTGCCTAAGGTATATTCATATTTATACACCTATTATGAAAATATAAATCTCAGACATTTTAAAATGAAGGTTGGGGGTTAAACAAAAGTTCACCTATATCAAGCAACCACGGTCAAATGGGCAAGTTGAACTGGATAATAGGATCATCTTCGATGGGCTACGAAAAAGATTCGACGAAGCCAAAGGAAAATGGGTTGAAGAGTTACCAAGTATTCTATGGTCTTATAGAACAACTATACATTCCACTACAAGAGAAACTCCTTTTAGGCTTACTTATGAAAGTGAGGTCATGCTGCCTATAGAGCTCTAACAATACTTCGAGTGAAGGTAATAGTACAAGCTACAAAAAAATGAAGAAAGGAGAAGAGAGGAACTCGATATGCTGATTGAAACAAATGAAATGGCCCACCTTCAAAATGAGAGGTATAAAGCAAAGATTGCCCAGATAGTGTTATGGCCCAAAACCCTAGTTATGATTAGCGTGAATGTCAACCCTTTTATCAATAATCGCTAACCTTTTATCACTTAATCCTATTTATAGTCATCCCAATTTTTTTCTTAAATATATTCATTTCAATCTCATTGGTTGACCCAAAGATAATGAACTATAAGGAAAAGGACAAGCACATAGAGAATAAACATATTTCATAATTTACAATGGCATTACCCAATAGGCACATGCCATATTGATTTATGGTTCTACAACTTGCTCACAATTTTCAATAGAAGAAAATGACCTTCCAGCCTCCCAAAAATCTGGATGTCTTCTCATAACTACTTTATGTCCTTCCAAAACAGGACAATCAAAAGAAGTTATATTAATCTATGTCTTATCATAATTTCAAAAGCATAGGTTAATATTACTAAGCCCTGTAACCATTTTATTTACAAGTTTTCAAAGAGTTAGCAAAATATAAGATTTGATGGTAGACTGCAATAGGTCAAAACATCCTAGAGCCATTATGAGGAGGACATTGGGTGGCTCCATGGGAATGATCTACACCTATGGAGTACCTTACAACCTACCAAATTCAAAATAATAATGTAATGGACTCTAATCTCATAGACTTCTAGCAAACTCGTAATAATGGTGGAGAAAGTGTAAGATGTGATTTCCATTAGATCACTGTTCATGCTTACTTTTCAATAGGAGGAATAATTGCTATGTCTTAAGATTCTGAAAAAAAAAATCCACAAGACCAAACATATGAATTTATCCAATCAAGACCACACACAAATTTATATAAACATCAATATCATATCTAAGCAATTATTTCTCATACTCGTATCATTAAATTTTAGAGACTCACCTTCGAGTGGTTTCATATCTCATTGTACACAGTACGTTATACTAAGTCAAAGTTCTCAAAGCTTAGGCCACCATTCTTTTTCATCACATTACTCGATACCATCATATCACATTTCAATATTTCACAAAATGATGAACAGGTAAAAGCAAAATGCATAATGTAATAAATCTCTCTGTTACTCTAGTCCAGCCTTATCCCACGCAATCCTAGCCTCATGCCTCTAAGCCGGCATTATTCCACTCACCATATCAGATCACATAGATCTAGGATCCTATTCATTATTGCCCATCATAACCTATCATTCACATTTCAAGTCTTATAAGAGCTTTCAAGTATTTAATGATATCAATTTCATAATAGATACATAATTAAATTCACATCAACACATTCCATTATCAATCATGATATCATGTCCCAATCCAAATCTCATGAAAAGTATCAAATATTAAGCAATATAGACCTCAAGATAACTATATCATGACATTCTTATTTAGTCACAATTCTAGTCACATGAGTTGCATTTTATTACAAATGCACCATACATTCTTTGTTTCATCATATGACTATTATAATTAATCTCATATTAATAACATATATAGCCAATTGTTAAATTCAATAACATTAGTTTATAATTACATATTTTAGATTTCTTAGTTATTATACTCGCTTTAGTAGGGCTTGTATAAGATTGAACCAAAGAAATAGGAAAATTTTTTTAGAGGAGTGGAGTTAGGCTAAAAATGTGAAATTTATGAAAATGTGATTAGAATTACAAGTAGGATCATTAAAGAAATTCGAGTAGAATCGTGATTAGGATTGAGGAGTTCAAGTGTGAAAGATTCAATTTGCCTCGAGGAAATTTAGTTAAAAATACAAGTTTGCTCACCAAAATGTGCAATAATTTGAGAAGTCTAATTACAATCGTGATCAGAATCACGATCAGAATTGAAGAAAAGGTAGGAAGATTCGATTCAAATCTAGTTCAAATTCCGATTCAGATCATAAGAACAAAATGGCTAGGTTTCTATGAACATGGTCATGAATCTAGTTCAAAAGCTACATTCCACTTGCACGAGCAGGTATTGCATGATAGTAATAGAAAAACAGGGGAAGTGACTTTCAATTAAGCACTACACCATAGAATCTCAACGCAACATGCTTTAAGAGCTTAAACAAGCTTGAAATCTAGCTATTTCAATAGAAAACTAGCCATTATGCCATCAAACCTATTTAGTTTGAACTTTACCACAAAATCACAAGAAAAACCCATTTTATCAACTTGCACCAATAATCAATAAATCACAAACAATAAACACTCTATAATTCACAAGAATGATAAGAATTACTCACATATGAACTGGAAACACAAGATCACTACTAATTCCACCAAAAATCTTCAATACTCTTCATAAACAAAAAGAAGAGCATATTAGCTTCTTGGCTATTTCAAAGTTTTTCTTTCAACAAACAATTGTATACCTTTTGATTATGGTTTCATGGTAGAGAAATAAGCTAAATATACAAGATTTAAGTTCTAAAACCTCAAAAAAATTATATAGGTTCTTGAAGTGAACAATAACATAAATAATGATTGTAAACTTTAAAAATTCAGATCTCAAGTATACTCAGTAAATCCATGTGATTTTGATATCAAATTGAAGACAAAGAAGAGAAGATTCAACTATGAAAATAAGAAAAAATTAATAAGAAAATATGAAGAACTTACTCAGGGAGAGTGAGTGGGTGTGGAGAGAGAGACTTAAGCTTGGAGAGAAAGATATAGGTTGCATGAGTTGCAACTAGGAAAGGTGAAAGAAAAAAAAAGGGAATCGACTGAGGGAGGGTAGAATGAGAAAAGAGAAAGTCAAATCTTAAACTTTAACTTCAATTAAAATATTTTCCTTTTTTAAAACTTTTTGTTATTTCCTGTACTTTGAGCCTAAAATTAGCGTACTTGCCAATCGTCGGCGACCATGAAATTTAATCATAAATTAGTTAAATAAATTTTTTTTGTAACAACTATAATTCTATCCTCACTGGGTACCTGTAGCCTTAGTTTTAATTTGTTTGAAATTTTTTGGAATTTAAATCTCGAAAATACGAATTGAATTTTTTGAGCACCAATAATGGAAACTTTGCTTATCTAAAAATTTCTAAAATTCATATAATTTATTTTTTATGTATCTGAACTCCTTGTAGCCCCAAATTATAGTTTTGTAATTATCAAAAATTTTCAAATTTACCCTTTTTGAATTTTTCTAAGAAGTCATCTTATTGTTGAAATTAACTTTGGAAATTTTGGGGTATTACAATTACGAACAAGAGAATGAATAGTAAAATGTTTGTGAAGGGAGATTTAGTGTTGTAAAGAACAGATGGGCCATAAAAGGTGCAAACCAAGGGGAAATTAGTGGTTATGTTAAAAAGGCCGTTCAGAGTACAAGAAAACCTACTAAATAGGGCCTATCAGTTAAAGATTGTTCAAGGGAAACCTTTACCCTAAATGTGGAATGCAACACATTTGAGGAAGTACTATGTACAAGTCTAATTGTGTATGCAGAACAATGAAATGAGAAGGATGATTACACTATTATGTGTTTCTAAAATCCAAGCAGATCCCTCAATATAACTAAAATCCAAGTAAATCCTTCGGTACAACTAAAATCTGAACAGATCTTTTAGTACAATTAAAGCCCTAGCAAATCATTTGACACAATTAAAGCCTGAGCAGATTCTTTGGCACAATTAAAACTCAAGCAAATCCTTTGGCACAATTTAAGTCCAAGCAAACCCTTTGGCACAACTAAAATTTGAGTAGATCCCATGGTACAATTAAAACCCAAGCAGGTCCCTCGACATAAGTAAAATCTGAGCAAACCCCTTGACATAAATAAAGTCGAAATAGATCTCATAGACTCCCTACTATAAAACAAGGAATTGTCATGCCACAACATTTGAATAAAGGCAAAAGTAAATTAATGAATAGTAAGTCATTGAAAGTTATAAGGCCCGTTGGAAGCATTAATAAACACCAAAAAACAAAACAAGAAGAGCATGAATTCATGTGGCCGCATAGCCTATTCTTTACATAAATGACAAAAATAAGAATCCATGATAGGAAAACAAGTTCAAATAGACTTCTAATTTTTTATCGATTCTTCAAAAAGCTGCTCCTAAGGCTTACTTTTATACCTATAATCATTGTTTATGTCAACAAAAGAATTGCTCTTTTAACTTTTCATTGCACACATCTTGAGAGCCTTTTACTTAGGCAAAAGTGACACACCAACATGAATGGTAGGTGATTTGACCTAGTTAGCGAGAGAATCATCCATAACAATCATCTCTAATGCTGGTCTGGGTGAACGAAATGTGAGGTAATGAGTTTCTGCCCAGATAGAGTTTGGGAGCGAGTTCCAGCTAGTTGCCTCAAATCCATCTTAGGATGTTGGAGCTAGACTAGCGGGTAACCTATAAACAAAACCCATTACAATACCAATTTCTCTTAATAGATTTAAGGAAATTAGCAGGTTCATAAGAGACATAAGCATGTAAAGGGAGGACAAAAAAACCTTTATTATTAGCACTTTCGAAAGGATAAGAATTCAGGAGCAGGCAAAGCAGTATGAATACTCACCAAGCAAAAAGAAAACCCCAGAAGTTGGATAGGCATACTAGGAAAAAGTAAGAAAACCCAAAATAGCAGAAGCGCAATAGAGTAAGAGTGGTATCATCAGGAAAACCTGCTTAGCTTTTATAGAAGTGACTGGGCGATCTAATAGTTATGAGGGCTCCAAGTGAATGGTAGGGATGAGAAAATGATTTCTCCAAGTTCCAAGTCACCTCAAGAAGGAAGACTCCTGTGGAATCTAGAAAGTCCTTGAGAAAAAGAGAGATTGGAGCAGCCTTAAGTACTTCAAGAAAATTTCCTGTGTAATCCAATTAACATTTAATTACTAAGGAATGATTAAATAGGACATGATAGGTAGCCTATTGGAGGCTTGGTCGAATGGGGAATCATTGATTCCAATATAATAAAGTCATCCAGAAAAGTAGAAGAAGGAGCTATAAAGGAAAATGTCCATACAAATATCATGCAAGGAATAATTTAAGAAATAAGTAAGAAAGTGTAGAAAGAGTTTAAAGGATTGGTGTGAGAACAAAATAAATTCATTAAGTTGGACGATGACATAGTTTATACATACAAAAAAAAATAACAACAACAACAGAGAGAAATAAAGTCATTACAACAAAACTGGCAACAAGATAGAGCAAGCAAACACCGTTAGCAACACTAGAGCAAATTCAATCTTTAGATGAGCCCTACAAAATCTCATCCAATGTCTTATCCTGATCAGTCCATGTTAGGTCAAGTGTCAGGCCAGGATTAGAGTGTTAAGCTTGAGGAACGACTTTTTTAAACCTAAAGCGAATCACGGGAAAGGCCAAGTCCTAGGCCTCCTTCATGGCTTTTTGAAGGCTATCTTCGAAGGGTGCCTCATTGTCCTTTCAAGTTTGTCACTCGGCCTCCAGCTCCTTCATAAAGCTTTTGTTTTGTTATTACAAGGCATCTGCACACTTAACGTTAGGAAGTAAGGCATCTTGCTCCTTTATGAGCTCAATGACAAGGTTAGTCAAATTGGATATGCTATGGTCTTGGTTAGCTACTTCCTTTGTTTTGGCTTCTAGATTGCTTTATAACTTAGCCACAATTATAGGGTCAATCTTATCCAGATCTCTTTCACTCCTAGCAAAGGAGGGCATTGTGGCTAAAAGAGCTACAGTCAAGTGAACAATCTCAGTAGTAAAGGACTTTAAAAAGTACAAAGGTCTATGGTCCAGTAGGAATTCTTTTACACAGTCCTTGTCAATTGGAAAAAGTAAACAATTACGTAGAAAGGCACCATAGTAAGCGTTTTTGTACCATAAACTATCCACAACATCAAATGGCAAGTTGTCACCTTTAGGGGATGCAATCGACTCTAACTCTTCCCAAGCCCCCACTTTAACTTTCCTTATTATAATGGTAGGGGCCTTGAAAGAGCATCCTTCTTTGTCTTTGCTAGATTCTTTAGAGAAAGCCTTTTGCTTCCTCAATGACAAGGACTTACTCCACTCAGAAGCAATTTTGGGGTTTAATTGAAAGGGAAGGAACCACAAGATATGTTAGCAGGAGGAGCTAGTTCGAGCTGAGAAATGGGAGGCACTATTGGCTTTTCCTTGGCCAAGGTTGGAGCAAGAATTTTGGATATACGTTTGTTCGCCATAGTAAGAGAAATATGAAGTCAATTAAGAATGATATAGTAAGAGAAAGTAACATACGAAGCATAGACTAGACATTAAAAGGTCCTAATGCTAACGACCGAGCAATGAGATCTTGATCTTCAGTTGAAAGATCTTCGAAAGAACACCCCCGAGTTGATTTGGTGGGCTTGGACCATTTTAGGTGATAAAATGGTTTTCCATCCTGGAGAAAGAATGGGTGGAAGCCCTTAGCCATTCAAATTTTGAAAAAAGAATGTTTCCAAGTACGAACACTGGTGAGTATATTCTTGATGAAAATATAGTTAGGTCACTAAAGCAAATGCACCCAACCCTCATTTTTCTATAGGGAATAAGTGAAAAAGAAAAAGAATGACTCTACAATAGGAACAATGTGAACTTGGAGGCTAAAAACTTCAAAATAGAGAAGGAAGGCCCAAACATTCTAGGTTAATTGCAAGGGACAGACATTTATAGCCTACAGAACATTCTTCTAAAGAATGGAGAAAGGAGGACAGACGTACGGATGATCGACTATGTCCCTATAAAACATAATAAAAAAGGAAGTGTTGTAACTTTAGGCCCGCTCATCCTCTTGGGTAGGCTAAAAAATAATACCCTCAATAGATTCCTCCTGAATATAGACTTTCTCCAATTCACGAATCACTTTGAAATCCTACTATTCAGACGAAATGGCTATTTGCTTAACATCTAGGTGTATATCTCATAGGCTATCAGGCCCAACATTGATCAAATGTGCTCATTCTTGTCCATGCTTGTCATGAGATTGTTCTACCATACTTGTTTGAAGATGGCGAGCAAAATGGTAAATGATATCTTCAAATGAGTATTCTCTGAGGTTGGATGAAGAGTCAGAATCTAATAAGAGGTTGGTAGGGTCATCCAAGCCATTAGACATGAAAGGAAAAAAAGCCTAATAACAAAGGCCACCTTCAAAAGAAAAATAACAATTATTAAAGCGAACGGAGGTCAAGGATAGGACGATCAAGAAAAGGATGACCGAGCAACAAGGGAAGGTTTTAGTAAAAAGAAAGAAGAGAAGGAGAAAGGCAAAAAATTGTGTAAGGCTGAGCATCGATCTCTCTGATGCAAGTTAAGAAATAGTGAATTGGTACAAAGCACAAATTGTTGCAAGGAAGGCACCATAACCAAAACATTTTAAGGAAAAAAACATAGTAATATGAAGCGAAACAAGGCATTACATGGACAGAGAAGAGAAGTTACTTGTAAGATTAGTAATGGCAAGGCTAGAACCTAGAGAAATATTGCCAAAGAAGAAGAAGAATAGCATATAGTAATGGTAGAGCTTGGGGTCAAAAGTGAGGAAGCAAAAGTGTCTCTAGAAAAGCCAACAAAGGTTTTTATAGACAATACAAAGAAAATCCAATCGCTAGGGAGTGACTATATGAATGATACGGATGGTGATTCGTATCACTAAAATGACCGGTCCAAGTCTCCAGAACTCTCGAGATGCCAAAGCCATCATAACTGATAGTGTGAATGGTGATAGGCCTAGGAAATTGAAACGATGCTAACAAGGCTGGTTGTGTCACCTAGTAAGAAGGAAGGGCAAATGACATAGCTTAAAATAATACATAGTCTGTGATCCTTCAACCTATAGTTGATTGGTTAGGACTGGGTGAGGAGTTGGCATTTAGCACAAGCTACCTCCTATCAACTGACTATCCCTCTTGGTCAAATGACGTTAGCTATAAGGTCAGTGGAGAACTTTAAGCACCAACCTCTCAACTAACACATGGCAAAAGGTGTGATCAGGCCTGCATGAACTATGTGACATCAGCAACTATCTAGTGATATTCTCGCTAACGTTACTAATGTGCAGCTGACACATGGTAATGCCATATTTGCTTCAGAGGATGCTGAATGACACGTTTGATACATATAAATACCAATAGGTATCCCTTTCCTAAATTATCTTCTACATATTTATTGAAACTGCCAAAATACTAACTTGATCGTCGAAGTATACTTGGCAAATCACTTTCGTCGTGTGTGACTGATCATGCTATGTTTGCAGGTAGCTTATTTCGTACCATGATCAACCCAACTAGTTGAGAAGTTTCAAATTCTAATTTTCTTTCCAAATTCAAACAAGAGGATAAAGTCAAATTTGTATAATGTAGATATCAGATTCATAAGGTGATGTTTTAAAACATAATATCCATTTGTTTCATCAAAAAATACATTTTGTAGAAAAAATCTCACATTTATTTGTATTTATAATTATTAAAAATCAATAATATAAAAATATTTTATTTATTCAATGTTACATGTAAAATTGTATGATGGAAAACAAAGTCTGCTTTGAACTAGTAGATGTTGCCAATGCCTCCCAATGAATAACTTGACGAAAAGAAAATGACTTAAACATAAACAAATAAATGACATAAATGTTGGAATAATATTCTGGAATAACATAATTAGTCAATTCATTGTATGTTGAATTACCAAATTTCAAATAATATTATTTATTTGTCAGCCCAAATATGTGATCATATTTGTTATTGGGCTTAAGTGTGGCAATTGACTATCCGTGGATTTATTGTTATGTGGACTTTATTTTTTAAGTTACTAATGATGGGAAGGCTGGCTCAATTCATTCCCATAATGAGAGGTCCCTACTCTCATCCTATCTGTTATTATTATTACCCCATTAAGACGATAAACTCTAATCTAATGACAACATCTAAAGTAAAGAGGAGTTCACCTCTTCTCTCTTCTTTATTTTTTTTTCTTTCTTCCCTCTCACAACTAATCCTTGATAGAGATCATGTATTGTGATTATGGATCACTACAAAAAAAAGGGTAGCTTAGCGACCAAAATTTTCAGTCGCTAAACCATGAATTTCTATCCCAAATGGGCGTAGCGATCGAACAGCTACTAAAAAAAAAGGAGTGACTAAACACCTAGTCACAGTGCATTCAGTGACCAAACCTGATTCAGTGGTAGAACTTAACAATTGAAAATTTCGGTCGCCATATGACTGTTTGCCATCGAATTTTTCAATGGCAATTTAGTTGCTATGTAATTGCCACTGAATATTTGGTTGTAGTTTTGGTGGCTGTATATGACTAATAAGAATTGGCCACTATATATTTGGTGACAATTCAGTTACTAAGTAGTGGAAAAGTTAGTGGCTAAAATTTTCAGTCACTAATTCAGTTGCAAAATCAGTAAAATCTAAAAAAAATTTAGTCACAAATTTGGTCTCTAACTAGTGAATAGTTTTTGCAACCACTTTATTCAGTGACTATTTCGGTCATTGACATCTGATTGTCACATAAAAGTGCTACGAATCCAATCCAATACTATCCAATACAATCTAAAACCCATTCAATTCTAGTGCATAATAAAATCAATCAATTAAATATTAAAAGTAAATTTAATGCATAAAAAATATCCAAATCAAAGTAACAATAAATCCAAAAATG